>VDFB02288981.1:0-10630 GCA_007258455.2 Sequoia sempervirens | reverse complement strand
CAGTGAGGCACAAAAAGTAGCTAGTGAGGCTATGTAATTAGTGGGATTTTATTAAGCCAGTGAGACATTTTTCCGAGTGGTTTTTTATCCCTATGAGGATTTTCCACTCATGAAAAATATTGTGTTATGATTCTTTTTTGGTCCATGTGATGATTATCTTTCATACAATTTGGTCTTTCTTCTTTTTTATCTACTTTGCAACTTTTGAGTTTTCATGTTGTTTAAGGATTTGCTATTGGTTATCATATTTGAATACACTTTTGAAATTGAACATTCAATGATTACAAAGAGATTACATGTTTTGAAAAACTATTGATTTTTATTTGATTATTGAAACACTAATTCACCCCCCTCTTGATGTTTCTCGTACTCCAATAGGTGGGTCCCGTGAGGAATGAAAAAACAAAACTTGAGTGGAGTTTTTAATGGTGATTTGAAATAAGAAAATGGTGAAGTGTATAGCCGATAAATGAATTAAAGCCTCCACCATTTAGAAACAAAATTTAAATGTGAAGGTAAATTAAAATAAAAATTGCACAGGTACAACCCGATAAAAGAAATAAAGCCTCACAAATAATTATTTTTCAGCTACTGTAAAAGCAAGAAGCTTTGTGTGCTAGGCAGTAAAATGGTGAATACACAGGTAAAAGGGGATTTTACAACCAGGGGTGAATAATGAAGGATTTTCCTAATGAAAATTTCTCAATTGTGGTAAAAAATTAATTTTCCTCTATAGGGAAAAACAAAGGAGGAATAAGGTTTTTCACAGTAAAATTAGATTTTCAGTTGAAGAAAACAAACAAAATGAAGGGAGCGGGAAATCGAAGTGAAAATGGGGCTTTTCTTTGATGGAGGCAATTATTGATTGAGGACTCGAGTGATGCGAGATGGAGGGAAGATTTTCATTTTCGGTTTTTCCTCTTGTCTTTAAAATGTATTTCCTATTTCATTTGCAAGAGAGTTGCTCATTCTTTGGTTTTAGGGGAATAATTTTTTGTAACGGGGTTTGAAATATAGTACTAGTTTTAGGTTTCTAGAGTGGTCTACATTTTTTAATGGAGAATTTAATCATGCTATTGTCATATTTTCATGAAATGATAAGATATTCCAAGTTGGTTGTCTCCACAATGAACATTGTATGGATTTTAAATATGAAGTAATCAAAGATTATCAATATTTTTCTTCTTGACTTTCCTTGAATATATGTTTAGTGTTATTACTTTCATTCAAAGAATGAATTAAATTGTATTAAAAAAAATAGAGGTTTATGCAATAGTGTGTTGGGATTATTAAGAATGATCAGTTGAGTTTTTGGTATCAATGGTGTAATGCATCATCTGATAGACATAGTTATGAAAAAATGAATGTTGTGATGAGTTTTAAATTGCCTAATTTATGTGAGTCCACCCTAGAATATGGCACTGGTCTTTTAATGTTGCAATCTCCTGAGCTTGTTTGTGGTAACTACAAATTAAATTAATTTTACTTATCCATCTTAGTATGATTGTGTGTGTTGAACTTAATGTATTTTATCTCATTTTTAAGTTAGACATTACCATGAAGGTCAACCAAATATTTAGGGTATTATGTCCATTAAACAGTTAAAGGAGAATTATTTGTTTACAATGTTTTGGATGCTTTGGGACACAAGTCCCTACAAGAACATTGTCAAGATCACCCTCCCAAGTTTCACAAAGCCCAAAGTGTAGGGGAGAAAGGGTTTAAATTCAATCTCTCATTTGTTGTCCAAATCTCTCCTTGAATTTGACCATTAGGACTAGCACTGCTTTAGGATTCAAGTGGATTGTAGATTTGAGAACCAACAATCCTTATTGTATTTGGTGTTGATATTACTTATATTGTGAGCTAATCCTCATTGTTTTTTTCCACTTGTTGGGATTTCCATGTAAATACTGTGTTCTCTTGTGCATGGTGTTAAGTTGCTTCAGTTTCTATTATTTACTTTTCATGCTAAATCATTAAATAAATTTAAGGGTTTAATGAATGAATGTTGATCTGAATGTGTATGAGGGTTTTGAAATTTTATGGTAAAATTAATTCACACCACCTCTTAGTTGTCTTGTGCATTCAACAATTAGTATCAAAGTTAGGTTCCTTGGAGAAAATATTAACCACTTAAAGTAGATTTGGCATGGTGCACAAGGAGATGCCTATGTTTGATGGAACAAACTATACATTTTGGAAAACAAGGATGGAAGGTTTTCTAGATTAGTTGGGATATGATGTCTGGAAATCAGTTAAGAATGGATATAGTATGCCTATAAATTTTCCAAGCATTGAAGCTAAACTCAAAGATTATGAAAGCAATAGTAAAGCAAGGTATGCTCTCTTGAGTAGTCTTACAAATTTTGAATTAGTGAAAGTTATGAATCTAAAAACTGGTATAAAATTTTTGGAAAATTTGGAAAGTATTTGTGAAGGAGATGATATGGCCAAATAAGATAAGATGAAAAATTTAAAGATTAGATTTGAGAACTTGCAGATTTCTGAAGATAAAAACATTACAAGCTACATGAAGAGGATATATGAAGTGGCCAACTCCATCAGAGGTCTTGGTGGAAAAGTCAAAGAGTCAAAAGTGGTAAAGAAAATTCTTAGAATCCTACCTAAAGCTTACACTCATAAAGTATCTTCTATTGAAGAGTTTTCTATTGAATAAGACAACTGAGGGGGGTGAATCAGCTAGAGCAGATTTAAAATTTTAAATATTCATCAAAATTTAGCTCAATCACAAATATTTAACTCTGCTAAAATGATTAAACATTATGTGCAAGTGAAAAAACTAAAAACCATAAAAAAAACATAGTAACACTAGATTTACATGAAAAACCCAATGAAGGACAAACCACAATACACTATAGAGAATATTAAAACTAATTACAAAAGCTTAGTGCCTAGGGAAAAAGGATCACTACCAAAACAAGGACTCACCCTATATTTATACCATCTTCAACTTTGAAACATATCCAAAGTTGGTCGTCCATTAAATTCAAATTAGGTTGGTGCCAAAACATCCTAGGGTGAAATTAGAATGAGGATGAGCCAAAAAAACACTTGATGAAGACCCAAGTAGGTCCCAACATGCTTCAACTTTGAAGGTAGTGTTCAACACAAGGTCGTTCAAACCAATCTAAAAAATATAGAACAATTAAGCACATGCAACTCTTAGCACGATAAAATCCTTCCAGATATCGAAACTATCTTCAACACGATCATAAAATCTTGACTATAGAACCACAAATCATAAGAATTAACCAAAGAGAAATCCAAACCAACAACATTTCTTTTGAACCTTACCCAAAAGCACAAAAAACCATAGTTTACAATTGGTGAACATAACTCACATTGTACAAGGAATCATAAGCTGAAAATTTAGATATAGCAGCTTCCAACAACCATGATCAACATACTTGAACCACACAAACATAGAAGAAAATATGGAGCAAAACCTAGATCAATCACTAAACACCTACAACCTTTTTTTATTACAATTTTCTCAATATCCTCGATATATACAACCAATAACATGTATCTATTACATCAATGACAAAAACAACTAGTTTATAACCAATTAACTAGTTGACATCAATGACAACACCTTCATTCTTGCAACATTTTAAAATCTAGATAACTATTCTAGAGATCAATTGTATAGCTCTTTAACTACATTTGAAATGAGATAATTTGGTACAAATAATGGTACAAAATTTGAGACTACTTTTAAGGATGAAAAATCAAAGAAGACTAAAGAATCATATAAGGATAATCTTGATGATGTGGAGGCTGACTTTGTGAGAAGGATGAAAAGGGGTACTGGTAAGTACAAAGGTAAGTTGTCTTTCAAATGTTTTAGTTGTGGAAAGATAGGTCATTATGATTCAAGATGTCCAAATAGAGTTGTGATTGACAAAACAAAGAAAGCAAAGGTAAGATGATTAAGAAAAGCTATTATGTTAGAGAAGATGCAAGTATTCCTTATGATGAATCTAATTATGGAGATGATGATGATGAATGCTTGTTCATGGATTTAAAAGATGAATCTATTTCTACTAACTCTAAAAGATTTATGAAGGAATACCCTCTCGAGAGAAAGGAAAGAATTGAAGGTACCTTGGTATATGCTTTTCATTTTAGAAAGGATAAAAAATATTGGATCATTGATAGTGGATGCTCTAATCATATGACTGAAGACAAGAGTACGTTTGTTAAACTTGAAAACTATGATGGAGGACTTGGTATATTTGGTGATGATTTAGGTGTTAAGATATGTGGAATAGGTTCAATTCATTTTGATGGCAAGCATAATACTAATGATGTTTACTATGTTAAGGGTTTAAGGTATAACCTCTTGAGTGTTGGACAAATGTGTAGCAAAGTATACAATCTTATGTTTTAGGATGATGAATGTGAGATCAAAAAAGAGTTTGGAACTGTGATTGTTGTTGGAAGAAGGAAAAATGGAAATATTTATTAGCTCAAGGGTGTTGCTGTCACTATTTTCTGAATCAGATTAATGAAAGTTGGCTATGGCATAGGAGGATGTGTCACATTAATTTTTATAATATAGTAAAGATCAATTCAATTCAAGCAGTGAGAGATTTGCTAAAGATTATAAATCCTATCAATGTTGTTTACAAGGATTGTCAGATTGGAAAGAAAATAAGAAGTTTCAAAGGAAAAGAACAATCTACTACTAGATTATTAGAGCTGGTTTATATAGATCTTTGTGGTCCCACAAGAATAAGAAGTGTTTAAGGTGATAGGTATTTTATGCTTTTTATTGATGATTTTTCTAGAATGACATGGGTTACTTTTCTTACAGAAAAATATGAATCCCTAGATAGATTCAAAGCATTTAAAGTTATGGTTGAGAATGAAATGGATATGAAGATCAAGTGTTTGAGGTATAACAAAGGTGGAAATTATACCTCTAATGAATTTAACATGTTATGTGAGAATCATGGTATAAAGAGGCCTCTAGGACTCCTCATCAAAATGGAGTGGTTGAAAGGAAAAAAAAAAAACTATTCAAGAAGTTACAAGGACTATGATGAAAGAAGCTAACTTATAGGAAATCTACTGGAGAGAAGCAATTCATATTGTTCTTTATATACATAATAGAGTTCAAGCAAAAGGAAAATACACAAAGACTCCCTATAAGTTATGGTATGGAAGGATCCCTACTACCAAATACTTCAGAGTGTTTGGAAGAAAATTCTATATATGAAGAGATGAAGAAAATTTGGGAAAGTTTGATGTAAGGTCTAATGAAGGAATCTTCCTTGGATACTCTACTAAAAAAAATTCTATCAATGCTACAATAAAAGAAAAAAAATTGCTGAGTTAAAGTATCAAGGTTGATGAATATTTTCAAAACTCAGTGGGGGATCAATGGATATGAATTAGATGAGCCTAATTGTAGAGAAAAAGAAAATGATAAGGAAAAGGAAGTGCAAATTGAAGAGGAAGACGCCCTAGAAAAGACACCTAGAACCCTTAAGTATGTGTAGAGATATCATTTTAAAGAACAAATCATTGGAGACAAAAGCAAAGGTTTATTGACAAGAAAGAAAGCTACTAAAGAGGAGGTAAATTTTTGTTTAAATTTCTGAAGTTGAACCTAAAACAGTGATTGATGCATGCAAAGATGAACATCGTAAAAAGGCTATGGAAGAAGTAGTACAAATTGAGAAAAATAAAACTTGGGAACTTGTTCCAAAACCTACAAAAAAACATATTTGGAACTAAGTGGGCATTCAGAAACAAACTGAATGAGAATGGAGAAGTGGTAAGAAATAAGGAAAGACTTTTGTGTAAGGGATACTCACAAGTAGAAGGAATAGATTTTGAGGAGAAATTTTCTCCATTGGAAAGAATGGAAGCTATTAGAATGTTTTTGGCTTTTGCAGTGCTTAAGGAATTTAAATTTTATCAAATGGATGTGAAGTCTACTTTCTTGAATAGAGAATTGGAAGAAATATAAATGAAACAAATAGAAGGATTTTAGTGATCAGATAAACTGAATATGGGCTACAGATTGAAAAAGGAATTATATGGATTGAAGCAAGCTCCCAGAGCTTGGTATGAAATGTTGGAGAGATATTTGATACAAGGATTCAATAAAGGTACCACAAATAGTAATCTTTATTCTAAAGTTGAAAACGAGAAAATATTGATTGTAGTTGTGTATGTTGATGACATAATTTTTGGAGGAAATGAAGCTGTGTAAGAAATTTATAAAAGAGATGCAAAAAGAGTTTGAGATGCCTTTGTTTTGGGAGATGAATTTCTTCCCTAAGCTACAAATCAACTAAACAAAAAAAGGTATATTCATTTCAAAATCAAAGTATGTCAAAGAAATGTTGAAGAAGTTTGGAATGGAATACTCTAAACCGGTATGTAATTATATGGTTACTAGTTGAAAGTTGAGCAATAATTAATGAATCTCCTAAGGTTGATCATAGCAAGTATTGATTAATGATTGGTGGACTGCTATATCTAATTGCTACTAGACCATATAGTATGCATGTAGTTTTTCTTGTGGCTAGATTTCAAGTAGATCCTATAGAGTCACATGTTGCAACAATAAAGAGGATATTATTATATTTAAAGGGATCTCTAGATCATGGCTTATGTTATCCAAAGGATATTAATTTCACCTTGAGTGCTTACATAGTTGTAGATTGGGTTAGTTTTGTTGATGACAAAAAAATTAAAAGTGGCAGTGCATTCTTTCTTGGATGTAGATTGGTTTTATGGCTAAGTAAGAAACAAGATTTAGTATCTTTATCTATTGTAGAGGTTGAGTATATTGCATCAACATATTTCTGCACACAAATGTTTTGGATGACACAAACATTGAATGATATAAAAGTAGTGTATGATGAACCAATAGTGCAATCAATATTTCAAAGAATCTAGTGATGCATTCAAGGAAAAAACATATCTCAATTTGGTATCACTTTCTCAGAGAGAAAGTTTTGGAGAATGAAGTGAAACTTGAAAATGTGCCTACAAAGGATCAAATTGTTGATATATTCACTAAGGCTCTTCCTAAGGATACTTTTGTGTATCTTTGGGAGAAATTAGGGTTTATTACCCCTCCTTTCTTGAATTAGATGCATAAGGAGATGCATCAATCTAGTGGATCTCAAGATTCATTCTTTATTCTAGACTAATATTGATGGGTACCTCTCAAGGGGAGTAGGTAGTCACATTGCTGATTGTTGGAGTCAAAGAGTGTGTGTTGTCATTGTGTAGTAGTAGCTGATTTGGTACAATTTGGTGTGTGCTCCTAAGGGGGAGTATTCAGAGCAATAAAGAAAAGATGTTGCAGAGTAGTAGTAAGTAGATTGTTTGATGTCAAAGGAAGAGAATAAACAATACAAATATTTTATCCTTTTATATTGTTGTCAAAGGGGGACAGAGACATGTGAAAAAGGAAGAAGTTATTAAGGAGAGAAATTCATTAAGGGAGATTCATGTAAAGAAGACAAGCTAGAAAGGGGGAGATAACAATGTGTAAAAGATAAGTTATTCAGGGGAATAAGTAATATGAAGAGTTGTGTTGGAATTCAGATCCATTGTGTCTTTGATGTTTTTTCACATCATGTTTTACCATCAATGACTAAGGGGGAGATTTTTCAAGTATGAGAAGTTAGTGTTGTCATTGATGTCAACAAGCCTATGTTGTCATTGATGTATATTGTTCAATGAGATTGTTACAAGAGTATGATCAGTTGATGCTTTGATTAGTTTTATTATGTTTTTGTCAGTAAAGATACTGATGTCAACCTCTAGTGTTGATTTGATAAGATTCTATCCATGGTTGAGGAAGTATTGAAGATGATGAGGATGTGTCTTTGGTGCTTGGTTTCCAAGTGCTTTTCAGAAAATTTGATAAAAAGAGGAAATAGTGTGTTGTAGTTACAAAAGTGTGTTCTTGTGTTGCTTTGCATTTATACTAGGTTGAAGATCTTCCTTTGTGATTCACATATGTTGTTGAGAGTAGTTCAAAGGTGTTATATTCAAGAATTGGTGTGCTAAAATGATGTACATGTAAGAAGGTGTGTTCACTAATGTGTGACTGTGTATTGTAGAGGTGTCTAGGAGAAATGTCTTTCCTCCATGTTTCTCTACATAATGGTTCTAGGTCTTGTGGTTCTGAGGATGTGTTTTTTGTGTCAGTACCTTTTTTCAATGAAGGTGGTTTAAGGTTTGGTGCTTTAGAAGTCAGTTTCTTGTGTAACAATGTATAGTAGAGTTGTTTGAGGGTACTGGGTCTATACATTCTTTAGGTGGAAGTTGTTACAAAGGAGTTTGTTGTATTTTAGAGTGCTTGAGGAATACTTTAGATCATGTTCAAGTGTGGTGTGTGGTTCATAAGTCATCCTTGGGTTTGAGGAAGTGTGTACTTAAAAATTTAATGGTGTTTTTATGAGTAATGACCAACTTGGTGTTTACACTATTTGCAATGGATACTTATTATTTGTAGAAGCATTTTGTATCATGGTGTTTGTTGATTTGGGTCCTAGCTAAGGTGTGATGTGGTACACTTTCACTTCTATCTGCCATGGAAGTATTTTGGCATTGACCTAATTTGAATTTGCATGGTTGATGTGCATAGCCCACCTTGGAGAAGAGTTTCAAGGTTGAAGATAATATAAGTATGAATTGAGTTGTTGAAGGATGTGAAGATGGATGCGAGAGATGAAAATTGTAGAGTGTTAGAGTGCAAAATTGAGAAGTTTATTGCAATCTTTCATGTGTTAGTTTGTTGGATGTAGTGAGAAAAAGGTGGCTAAAATTCTTCATTCATGTTGTGAAGGTGTTGATGATATTGTGGTGGATTCTCTATTGCATTGGGATGCTTTTCTCTATGTAACATTCATTCTCTATATTCTTTTCTATTTTGGTAGTGAGTTGTTCTTCTCTGGGTAGTGATCCCAACTGTATTTAGTGTTGATGTTACTTATATTGTGAGTTAATCCTCATCATGGTTTTTCCCTTGGATTTTCCTCGTAAATCTAGTGTTCTCTTGTGCATGGTGTTAACTTATTTCAGTTTCTATTATTTACTTTTCATGATAAATCATCATAACATATTTAAGAGTTTAATGAATGAGTGTTGGTAAGAATGTGTATGAGGGTTTTAAAGTTTTAAGGTATAATTGATTCACCTCCCCTCTTAGTTGTCTTGTGCATTCAACAGTAGGGTGTGAATTTGTGAACTGCAGTGTGAGCTTTCATTTGTTAGTTACTTAATGTAGTGAGTAGAAGGTGTCTACAATTCTTTAGAAAGACTACTAAGGTGTTGGTGATCTTGTGGTGGATTTTTCTATTTTATTGAGATGGATTTCTCATTGTAACACTCTTCTCTATCTTATTTTCTATTTTGGCAATGAGCCTTTGGAAGCGAGCCTTTATTTCTTTTGGGTGGTGATCTCTCTGACAATGAGCCCTATTTTATTCAATGTTGATATTAGTTTATATTGGGATTTCCACATAAATCTGGTGTTGATTTGGTTATGTTTCTATTATCTACTTTCATGAAAAATCATTCTAACAGATTAAGGGTTAATTAGATTAATGTTTATCTAAATATTTGTGAGGGGTTTTTAAGTTTCAAGGTACAATTTATTCACCCCCCTCTTAGTTTTTTAGTGCATTCAACACTTTCACATTTTAAAATTATTTCAAAATTTTTTATCTACCTCTATTTTTCTTGAACTTGCCATCTAAAAATTTCTGCAACAAGATTACACAATATCTTTTGAACAAGCTCCCACTCAAATATTGATTAGTTCAAAAATACCAACAACCCACAACTAAAGCCAAATGTGATTAGGCTTTGATACCACTTGAAAGGAAGCTAAGGTAGCAAAAATAATTCCTACACTAATCTTGAGAGGAGGATAATGCAAAAAATTACAAATCTTTTCAACAGTTACAAAAAATTAAACATAAATAAACATAAATATCATGCATACCATGACACAGTGATTTAAGTTGGGAAAATAATTTTGGGAGAAAATCCTCACACTCCAAAATCCATCCAATATATTATTCAAAAATCACAAAGATAATAATATACATGCACAACAAGCTTCTCACAGGAGTATCACCAACCAAATATCTAAAGGCAACACAACCACTATCAAACTATCAAAATACATCACAATACTCAATAATAATACAACACCCTCATAACATAGGGTTCTCTTCTAGGGTAAGTCAAGAAAACAAAATATCAATCGTCAGATCTAAGACCTAATGATGAATGATATAGATTTACAATAATAAAATATACATAAAATTTAACTTTCAAGGGAACTAACCTTGACCACTTAGACCACCTGCCTGAGGGATGATCCCCCAAACCCCTCATAGGGGTACCCCCAAACCCCTACAACCCCCCATGCTTATGTATCGATAATACCTTATGTAATTACAAGATTGAGACACATTTTCCCAACAAGTATATCCATCAATTTAATCCAATTCAAACTTATCAATCAAAACTTATTACTATCTTGACTAGATAAAGCATTCAAAACACAAACACATGCCCACAACACCAGATTTACATGGAAAACCCTACAAGGGAAAAA
>VDFB02288980.1:0-40780 GCA_007258455.2 Sequoia sempervirens | reverse complement strand
GGTTTAGACCAACATAAATCATTGGCCATTATGATTTTTTATTAAATTCGTGCAAAATAAGCAAACTTATGATGAAGAATTCCAACACAATAGTTTTTTATTTTTTCCCTAAAAGTTAGACATTTTGTAAAACATAAGGCAATGATTGAAGGCCAAGTTAGGGATTGAAGGAGATATAGAGAATGGTGGCTTGGTAGTTGGAAAATGATGAAAATGATTTCAAGGAGTTCACAGGAAGCATTTACAAAGTGACATCAACCTCATTTCTTGCAAGGTTGAAATGCAAAGTGGTAACTTGATTGTGTAAAACCTAGTTGTTTTGCTTTTGCATAAGCTTGTATAATTTGGAAATGGCCTTTTAGATTCAAGGTCAATGGTCTTTATTCTGCTATATTTACAAGGGAATTTAGTGTATTTAGTTTTTTCATTTGATTGAGGTAAAGTTACATTTCTTCATGGTCTTGGTTGATTTATGGTTGCATTGTGTATGGTTGTCAAGTTTGATTCAAAGTCTATCATTTCGACCTTGTTCAGTCTTGCACACACTCATTGTGTCCACATGGGTTTTGGTATTGGGAACATATGTAAGATTATTGTCTAAACTTGTGTATACCCGTTGCTAGGGCACAAGCTTTCAAAACATACTGTTGTTCCTAAAGTTTTATTAAGGGCTATGTGTTGCATTTGGTAGTAGCTAGGGCACGACCTTGTCACAAATACATTGATGTTTGTTAAGGTTTAAGTTTGTATAGAAGGTTTGTTTCTCTAGCATGTTGAATTATCATATGTGCTTCATTGTGCAAAACACTTTAAAGTTTCAAAGAGTATTATTGCATATTTTATTTTGGTTTAGCAGTTGGCTCAAAACAATAAAGAAGCCAATCCATGTGTTGTTATGCAGTTATGAAATATTGTATAGGAATATTTTGAAGGTAGATACATTCAATGTGTTTTTGATGAAGGAAAATGTGTTTTGAATGATATATAAAGTGACATTGTCACTTGAAATTGGTTTGATGTATTACACAATGATATCATACTTTGATAAGAGTCATTATTATGTTTATGTTGAAAGCTTTGATGAAAATAATGTTATGAAAGATGAAAAACACTTTAGGTGCTGGTTGTATTTACATATAGATTATTGAGTCTCCAATAAAAATGAGACAATCAAGAAATACTTTGTAATGAAACAAATATTTCACTCTATATTTTTATTTTTAGAATCATTTTGATGTGAAACAATTGTTTTCCAGTGACAGTTGCTAACTTGAAATGCTAGTGAGGCTGTAGCAATATTAAATGCCAGTGAGGTTGTGTTTTTCCAATGAGGCAGTTGTGTTTTCTAGTGAGGCATTTTGTGTACGTAGTGCCGTTTTTCTAGTGAGACATTTATGTAGCTAGTGAGGCTTTGCCAGTGAGGCACAAAAAGTAGCTAGTGAGGCTATGTAATTAGTGGGATTTTATTAAGCCAGTGAGACATTTTTCCGAGTGGTTTTTTATCCCTATGAGGATTTTCCACTCATGAAAAATATTGTGTTATGATTCTTTTTTGGTCCATGTGATGATTATCTTTCATACAATTTGGTCTTTCTTCTTTTTTATCTACTTTGCAACTTTTGAGTTTTCATGTTGTTTAAGGATTTGCTATTGGTTATCATATTTGAATACACTTTTGAAATTGAACATTCAATGATTACAAAGAGATTACATGTTTTGAAAAACTATTGATTTTTATTTGATTATTGAAACACTAATTCACCCCCCTCTTGATGTTTCTCGTACTCCAATAGGTGGGTCCCGTGAGGAATGAAAAAACAAAACTTGAGTGGAGTTTTTAATGGTGATTTGAAATAAGAAAATGGTGAAGTGTATAGCCGATAAATGAATTAAAGCCTCCACCATTTAGAAACAAAATTTAAATGTGAAGGTAAATTAAAATAAAAATTGCACAGGTACAACCCGATAAAAGAAATAAAGCCTCACAAATAATTATTTTTCAGCTACTGTAAAAGCAAGAAGCTTTGTGTGCTAGGCAGTAAAATGGTGAATACACAGGTAAAAGGGGATTTTACAACCAGGGGTGAATAATGAAGGATTTTCCTAATGAAAATTTCTCAATTGTGGTAAAAAATTAATTTTCCTCTATAGGGAAAAACAAAGGAGGAATAAGGTTTTTCACAGTAAAATTAGATTTTCAGTTGAAGAAAACAAACAAAATGAAGGGAGCGGGAAATCGAAGTGAAAATGGGGCTTTTCTTTGATGGAGGCAATTATTGATTGAGGACTCGAGTGATGCGAGATGGAGGGAAGATTTTCATTTTCGGTTTTTCCTCTTGTCTTTAAAATGTATTTCCTATTTCATTTGCAAGAGAGTTGCTCATTCTTTGGTTTTAGGGGAATAATTTTTTGTAACGGGGTTTGAAATATAGTACTAGTTTTAGGTTTCTAGAGTGGTCTACATTTTTTAATGGAGAATTTAATCATGCTATTGTCATATTTTCATGAAATGATAAGATATTCCAAGTTGGTTGTCTCCACAATGAACATTGTATGGATTTTAAATATGAAGTAATCAAAGATTATCAATATTTTTCTTCTTGACTTTCCTTGAATATATGTTTAGTGTTATTACTTTCATTCAAAGAATGAATTAAATTGTATTAAAAAAAATAGAGGTTTATGCAATAGTGTGTTGGGATTATTAAGAATGATCAGTTGAGTTTTTGGTATCAATGGTGTAATGCATCATCTGATAGACATAGTTATGAAAAAATGAATGTTGTGATGAGTTTTAAATTGCCTAATTTATGTGAGTCCACCCTAGAATATGGCACTGGTCTTTTAATGTTGCAATCTCCTGAGCTTGTTTGTGGTAACTACAAATTAAATTAATTTTACTTATCCATCTTAGTATGATTGTGTGTGTTGAACTTAATGTATTTTATCTCATTTTTAAGTTAGACATTACCATGAAGGTCAACCAAATATTTAGGGTATTATGTCCATTAAACAGTTAAAGGAGAATTATTTGTTTACAATGTTTTGGATGCTTTGGGACACAAGTCCCTACAAGAACATTGTCAAGATCACCCTCCCAAGTTTCACAAAGCCCAAAGTGTAGGGGAGAAAGGGTTTAAATTCAATCTCTCATTTGTTGTCCAAATCTCTCCTTGAATTTGACCATTAGGACTAGCACTGCTTTAGGATTCAAGTGGATTGTAGATTTGAGAACCAACAATCCTTATTGTATTTGGTGTTGATATTACTTATATTGTGAGCTAATCCTCATTGTTTTTTTCCACTTGTTGGGATTTCCATGTAAATACTGTGTTCTCTTGTGCATGGTGTTAAGTTGCTTCAGTTTCTATTATTTACTTTTCATGCTAAATCATTAAATAAATTTAAGGGTTTAATGAATGAATGTTGATCTGAATGTGTATGAGGGTTTTGAAATTTTATGGTAAAATTAATTCACACCACCTCTTAGTTGTCTTGTGCATTCAACAATTAGTATCAAAGTTAGGTTCCTTGGAGAAAATATTAACCACTTAAAGTAGATTTGGCATGGTGCACAAGGAGATGCCTATGTTTGATGGAACAAACTATACATTTTGGAAAACAAGGATGGAAGGTTTTCTAGATTAGTTGGGATATGATGTCTGGAAATCAGTTAAGAATGGATATAGTATGCCTATAAATTTTCCAAGCATTGAAGCTAAACTCAAAGATTATGAAAGCAATAGTAAAGCAAGGTATGCTCTCTTGAGTAGTCTTACAAATTTTGAATTAGTGAAAGTTATGAATCTAAAAACTGGTATAAAATTTTTGGAAAATTTGGAAAGTATTTGTGAAGGAGATGATATGGCCAAATAAGATAAGATGAAAAATTTAAAGATTAGATTTGAGAACTTGCAGATTTCTGAAGATAAAAACATTACAAGCTACATGAAGAGGATATATGAAGTGGCCAACTCCATCAGAGGTCTTGGTGGAAAAGTCAAAGAGTCAAAAGTGGTAAAGAAAATTCTTAGAATCCTACCTAAAGCTTACACTCATAAAGTATCTTCTATTGAAGAGTTTTCTATTGAATAAGACAACTGAGGGGGGTGAATCAGCTAGAGCAGATTTAAAATTTTAAATATTCATCAAAATTTAGCTCAATCACAAATATTTAACTCTGCTAAAATGATTAAACATTATGTGCAAGTGAAAAAACTAAAAACCATAAAAAAAACATAGTAACACTAGATTTACATGAAAAACCCAATGAAGGACAAACCACAATACACTATAGAGAATATTAAAACTAATTACAAAAGCTTAGTGCCTAGGGAAAAAGGATCACTACCAAAACAAGGACTCACCCTATATTTATACCATCTTCAACTTTGAAACATATCCAAAGTTGGTCGTCCATTAAATTCAAATTAGGTTGGTGCCAAAACATCCTAGGGTGAAATTAGAATGAGGATGAGCCAAAAAAACACTTGATGAAGACCCAAGTAGGTCCCAACATGCTTCAACTTTGAAGGTAGTGTTCAACACAAGGTCGTTCAAACCAATCTAAAAAATATAGAACAATTAAGCACATGCAACTCTTAGCACGATAAAATCCTTCCAGATATCGAAACTATCTTCAACACGATCATAAAATCTTGACTATAGAACCACAAATCATAAGAATTAACCAAAGAGAAATCCAAACCAACAACATTTCTTTTGAACCTTACCCAAAAGCACAAAAAACCATAGTTTACAATTGGTGAACATAACTCACATTGTACAAGGAATCATAAGCTGAAAATTTAGATATAGCAGCTTCCAACAACCATGATCAACATACTTGAACCACACAAACATAGAAGAAAATATGGAGCAAAACCTAGATCAATCACTAAACACCTACAACCTTTTTTTATTACAATTTTCTCAATATCCTCGATATATACAACCAATAACATGTATCTATTACATCAATGACAAAAACAACTAGTTTATAACCAATTAACTAGTTGACATCAATGACAACACCTTCATTCTTGCAACATTTTAAAATCTAGATAACTATTCTAGAGATCAATTGTATAGCTCTTTAACTACATTTGAAATGAGATAATTTGGTACAAATAATGGTACAAAATTTGAGACTACTTTTAAGGATGAAAAATCAAAGAAGACTAAAGAATCATATAAGGATAATCTTGATGATGTGGAGGCTGACTTTGTGAGAAGGATGAAAAGGGGTACTGGTAAGTACAAAGGTAAGTTGTCTTTCAAATGTTTTAGTTGTGGAAAGATAGGTCATTATGATTCAAGATGTCCAAATAGAGTTGTGATTGACAAAACAAAGAAAGCAAAGGTAAGATGATTAAGAAAAGCTATTATGTTAGAGAAGATGCAAGTATTCCTTATGATGAATCTAATTATGGAGATGATGATGATGAATGCTTGTTCATGGATTTAAAAGATGAATCTATTTCTACTAACTCTAAAAGATTTATGAAGGAATACCCTCTCGAGAGAAAGGAAAGAATTGAAGGTACCTTGGTATATGCTTTTCATTTTAGAAAGGATAAAAAATATTGGATCATTGATAGTGGATGCTCTAATCATATGACTGAAGACAAGAGTACGTTTGTTAAACTTGAAAACTATGATGGAGGACTTGGTATATTTGGTGATGATTTAGGTGTTAAGATATGTGGAATAGGTTCAATTCATTTTGATGGCAAGCATAATACTAATGATGTTTACTATGTTAAGGGTTTAAGGTATAACCTCTTGAGTGTTGGACAAATGTGTAGCAAAGTATACAATCTTATGTTTTAGGATGATGAATGTGAGATCAAAAAAGAGTTTGGAACTGTGATTGTTGTTGGAAGAAGGAAAAATGGAAATATTTATTAGCTCAAGGGTGTTGCTGTCACTATTTTCTGAATCAGATTAATGAAAGTTGGCTATGGCATAGGAGGATGTGTCACATTAATTTTTATAATATAGTAAAGATCAATTCAATTCAAGCAGTGAGAGATTTGCTAAAGATTATAAATCCTATCAATGTTGTTTACAAGGATTGTCAGATTGGAAAGAAAATAAGAAGTTTCAAAGGAAAAGAACAATCTACTACTAGATTATTAGAGCTGGTTTATATAGATCTTTGTGGTCCCACAAGAATAAGAAGTGTTTAAGGTGATAGGTATTTTATGCTTTTTATTGATGATTTTTCTAGAATGACATGGGTTACTTTTCTTACAGAAAAATATGAATCCCTAGATAGATTCAAAGCATTTAAAGTTATGGTTGAGAATGAAATGGATATGAAGATCAAGTGTTTGAGGTATAACAAAGGTGGAAATTATACCTCTAATGAATTTAACATGTTATGTGAGAATCATGGTATAAAGAGGCCTCTAGGACTCCTCATCAAAATAGAGTGGTTGAAAGGAAAAAAAAAAAAACTATTCAAGAAGTTACAAGGACTATGATGAAAGAAGCTAACTTATAGGAAGTCTACTGGAGAGAAGCAATTCATATCATTCTTTATATACATAATAGAGTTTAAGCAAAAGGAAAATACACAAAGACTCCCTATAAGTTATGGTATGGAAGGATCCCTACTACCAAATACTTTAGAGTGTTTGGAAGAAAATTCTATATATGAAGAGATGAAGAAACTTTGGGAAAGTTTGATGTAAGGTCTAATGAAGGAATCTTCCTTGGATACTCTACTAAAAAAAAATCCTATCAGTGCTACAATAAAAGAAAAAAATTTCTAAGTTAAAGTATCAAGGTTGATGAATATTTTCAAAACTCAGTGGGGGATCGATGGATATGAATTAGATGAGCCTAATTGTAGAGAAAAAGAAAATGGTAAGGAAAAGGAAGTGCAAATTGAAGAGGAAGAAGCCCTAGAAAAGACACCTAGAACCCTTAAGTATGTGTAGAGATATCATTTTAAAGAACAAATCATTGGAGACAAAAGCAAAGGTTTATTGACAAGAAAGAAAGCTACTAAAGAGGAGGTAAATTTTTGTTTAATTTCTGAAGTTGAACCTAAAATAGTGATTGATGCATGCAAAGATGAACATCGTAAAAAGGCTATGGAAGAAGTAGTACAAATTGAGAAAAATAAAACTTGGGAACTTGTTCCAAAACCTACAACAAAAACATATTTGGAACTAAGTGGGCATTCAGAAACAAACTGAATGAGAATGGAGAAGTGGTAAGAAATAAGGAAAGACTTTTGTGTAAGGGATACTCACAAGTAGAAGGAATAGAGTTTGAGGAGAAATTTTCTCCATTGGAAAGAATGGAAGCTATCAGAATGTTTTTGGCTTTTGTAGTGCTTAAGGAATTTAAATTTTATCAAATGGATGTGAAGTCTACTTTCTTGAATAGAGAATTGGAAGAAATATAAATGAAACAAATAGAAGGATTTTAGTGATCAGATAAATTGAATATGGGCTACAGATTGAAAAAGGAATTATATGGATTGAAGCAAGCTCCCAGAGTTTGGTATGAAATTTTGGAGAGATATTTGATACAAGGATTCAATAAAGGTACCACAAATAGTAATCTTTATTCTAAAGTTGAAAAAGAGAAAATATTGATTCTAGTTCTGTATGTTGATGACATAATTTTTGGAGGAAATGAAGCTATGTGTAAGAAATTTATAAAAGAGATGCAAAAAGAGTTTGAGATGCCTTTTTTTTGGGAGATGAATTTCTTCCCTAAGCTACAAATCAACTAAACAAAAAAAGGTATATTCATTTCAAAATCAAAGTATGTCAAAGAAATGTTGAAGAAGTTTGGAATGGAATACTCTAAACCGGTATGTAATTATATGGTTACTAGTTGAAAGTTGAGCAATAATTAATGAATCTCCTAAGGTTGATCATAGCAAGTATCGATTAATGATTGGTGGACTGCTATATTTAATTGCTACTAGACCATATAGTAGGCATGTATTTTTTCTTGTGGCTAGATTTCAAGAAGATCCTATAGAATCACATGTTGCAACAATAAAGAGGATATTATTATATTTAAAGGGATCTCTAGATCATGGCTTATGTTATCCAAAGGATATTAATTTCACCTTCAGTTCTTAAATAGTTGTAGATTGGGTTAGTTTTGTTGATGACAAAAAAATTAAAAGTGGCGGTGCATTCTTTCTTGGATGTAGATTGGTTTTATGGCTAAGTAAGAAACAAGATTTAGTATCTTTATCTATTGTAGAGGTTGAGTATATTGCATCAACATATTTCTACACACAAATGTTTTGGATGACACAAACATTGAATGATATAAAAGTAGTGTATGATGAACCAATAGTGCAATCAATATTTCAAAGAATCTAGTGATGCATTCAAGGAAAAAACATATCTCAATTTGGCATCACTTTCTCATAGAGAAAGTTTTGGAGAATGAAGTGAAACTTGAAAATGTGCCTACAAAGGATCAAATTGTTGATATATTCACTAAGGCTCTTCCTAAGGATACTTTTGAGCATCTTTGGGAGAAATTGGGGTTTATTACCCCTCCTTTCTTGAATTAGATGCATAAGGAGATCCATCAATCTAGTGGATCTCAAGATTCATTCTTTATTCTAGACTAATATTGATGGGTACCTCTCAAGGGGAGTAGGTAGTCACATTGCTGATTGTTGGAGTCAAAGAGTGTGTGTTGTCATTGTGTAGTAGTAGTTGATTTGGTACAATTCGGTGTGTGATCCTAAGGGGGAGTATTCAGAGCAATAAAGAAAACATGTTGCAGAGTAGTAGTAAGTAGATTGTTTGATGTCAAAGGAAGAGAATAAACAATGCAAATATTTTATCCTTTTATATTGTTGTCAAAGGGGGACAGAGACATGTGAAAAAGGAAGAAGTTATTAAGGAGAGAAATTCATTAAGAGAGATTCATGTAAAGAAGACAAGCTAGAAAGGGGGAGATAACAATGTGTAAAAGATAAGTTATTCAAGGGAATAAGTAATATGAAGAGTTGTGTTGGAATTCAGATCCATTGTGTCTTTGATGTTTTTTAACATCATGTTTTACCATCAATGACTAAGGGGGAGATTTTTCAAGTATGAGAACTTAGTGTTGTCATTGATGTCAACAAGCCTATGTTGTCATTGATGTGTATTGTTCAATGAGATTGTTACAAGAGTATGATCAGTTGATGCTTTGATTAGTTTTATTATGTTTTTGTTAGTAAAGATATTGATGTCAACCTCTAGTGTTGATTTGATAAGATTCTATCTATGGTTGAGGAAGTATTGAAGATGATGAGGATGTGTCTTTGGTGCTTGGTTGCCAAGTGCTTTTCAGAAAATTTGATAAAAAGAGGAAATAGTGTGTTGTAGTTACAAAAGTGTGTTCTTGTGTTGCTCTGCATTTCTACTAGGTTGAAGATCTTCCTTTGTGATTCACATATTTTGTTGAGAGTAGTTCAAAGGTGTTATATTCAAGAATTGGTGTGCTAAATTGATGTACATGTAAGAAGTTGTGTTCACTAATGTGTGACTGTGTATTGTAGAGGTGTCTAGGAGAAATGTATTTCCTCCATGTTTCTCTACATAATGGTTCTAGGTCTTGTGGTTCTGAGGATGTGTTGTTTGTGTCAATACCTTTTTTCAATGAAGGTGGTTTAAGGTTTGGTGCTTTAGAAGTCAGTTTCTTGTGTAACAATGTATAGTAGAGTTGTTTGAGGGTACTAGGTCTATACATTCTTTAGGTGGAAGTTGTTACAAAGGAGTTTGTTGGATTTTAGAGTGCTTGAGGAATACTTTAGATCATGTTCAAGTGTGGTGTGTGGTTCATAAGTCATCCTTGGGTTTGAGGAAGTGTGTACTTAAAAATTTAACGGTGTTTGTATGAGTAATGAACGACTTGGTGTTTACACTATTTGCAATGGATACTTATTATTTGTAGAAGCATTTTGTATCATGGTGTTTGTTGATTTGGGTCCTAGCTAAGGTGTGATGTGGTACACTTTCACTTCTATCTACCATGGAAGTATTTTGGCATTGACCTAATTTGAATTTGCACGGTTGATGTGCATAGCCCACCTTGGAGAAGAGTTTCAAGGTTGAAGATAATATAAGTATGAATTGAGTTGTTGAAGGATGTGAAGATGGATGCGAGAGATGAAAATTGTAGAGTGTTAGAGTGCAAAATTGAGAAGTGTAGTGCAATCTTTCATGTGTTAGTTTGTTGGATGTAGTGAGAAAAAGGTGGCTAAAATTCTTCATTCATGTTGTGAAGGTGTTGATGATATTGTAGTGGATTCTCTATTGCATTGGGATGCTTTTCTCTATGTAACATTCATTCTCTATATTCTTTTCTATTTTGGTAGTGAGTTGTTCTTCTCTGGGTAGTGATCCCAACTATATTTAGTGTTGATGTTACTTATATTGTGAGTTAATCCTCATCATGGTTTTTCCCTTGGATTTTCCTCGTAAATCTAGTGTTCTCTTGTGCATGGTGTTAACTTATTTCAGTTTCTATTATTTACTTTTCATGATAAATCATCATAACATATTTAAGAGTTTAATGAATGAGTGTTGGTAAGAATGTGTATGAGGGTTTTAAAGTTTTAAGGTACAATTGATTCACATCCCCTCTTAGTTGTCTTGTGCATTCAACAGTAGGGTGTGAATTTGTGAACTGCAGTGTGAGCTTTCATTTGTTAGTTACTTAATGTAGTGAGTAGAAGGTGTCTACAATTCTTTAGAAAGACTACTAAGGTGTTGGTGATCTTGTGGTGGATTTTTCTATTTTATTGAGATGGATTTCTCATTGTAACACTCTTCTCTATCTTATTTTCTATTTTGGAAATGAGCCTTTGGAAGTGAGCCTTTCTTTCTTTTGGGTGGTGATCTCTCTGACAATGAGCCCTATTTTATTCAATGTTGATATTAGTTTATATTGGGATTTCCACATAAATCTGGTGTTGATTTGGTTATGTTTTTATTATCTACTTTCATGAAAAATCATTCTAACAGATTAAGGGTTAATTAGATTAATGTTTATCTAAATATTTGTGAGGGTTTTTTAAGTTTCAAGGTACAATTTATTCACCCCCCTCTTAGTTTTTTAGTGCATTCAATACTTTCACATTTTAAAATTATTTCAAAATTTTTTATCTACCTCTATTTTTCTTGAACTTGCCATCTAAAAATTTCTACAACAAGATTACACAATATCTTTTGAACAAGCTCCCACTCAAATATTGATTAGTTCAAAAATACCAACAACCCACAACTAAAGCCAAATGTGATTAGGCTTTGATACCACTTGAAAGGAAGCTAAGGTAGCAAAAATAATTCCTACACTAATCTTGAGAGGAGGATAATGCAAAAAATTACAAATCTTTTCAACAGTTACAAAAAATTAAACATAAATAAACATAAATATCATGCATACCATGACACAGTGATTTAAGTTGGGAAAATAATTTTGGGAGAAAATCCTCACACTCCAAAATCCATCCAATATATTATTCAAAAATCACAAAGATAATAATATACATGCACAACAAGCTTCTCACAGGAGTATCACCAACCAAATATCTAAAGGCAACACAACCACTATCAAACTATCAAAATACATCACAATACTCAATAATAATACAACACCCTCATAACATAGGGTTCTCTTCTAGGGTAAGTCAAGAAAACAAAATATCAATCGTCAGATCTAAGACCTAATGATGAATGATATAGATTTACAATAATAAAATATACATAAAATTTAACTTTCAAGGGAACTAACCTTGACCACTTAGACCACCTGCCTGAGGGATGATCCCCCAAACCCCTCATAGGGGTACCCCCAAACCCCTACAACCCCCCATGCTTATGTATCGATAATACCTTATGTAATTACAAGATTGAGACACATTTTCCCAACAAGTATATCCATCAATTTAATCCAATTCAAACTTATCAATCAAAACTTATTACTATCTTGACTAGATAAAGCATTCAAAACACAAACACATGCCCACAACACCAGATTTACATGGAAAACCCTACAAGGGAAAAACCACAGTGAGAAAGCTACTTTCCAAATCCAACCTGTAGTACCCCTCCGTTTACGCTTATGTTTTCTGCTGTTGTGTTTTCATACTGTTATACTATGATGTTTTGTTGGATATTTTGATCGCTGGTTTTGAGCGATAGTGGATTATTTGTGACATGATGATACTTGTTTGATGATTATTGATTTCAGACATGATTGGATATAGCGTAGATGTTTACTTTTCGTTGTTTATTGATATGTACATGCTTATGATGGACTAACAACATTTATTTCATCAGTTTGTTGTGAAGTGTATTGGTGTGGAGAACAGAATCACATCTCTCGCTTGCGAGTGCCCTATAATATCTGTGATTTTCTCTACACAGTGTGTCTGTTTAATGCTTTATATATATATATATATATTTGTATGCATGTTATTTGCTTGGTTACAGGATTTGCAGGTACATGACACCGACTCCACTTGTGTAATCAGGTCTGAGCGTGTCAAGACTCAACGGATACGTTGATCGGGAGATAGTAGTCTGGTTTACCCTAGCCTAGTCTTTAATCCTGGTCATAGTACTTTGTTTGTTTTCAGTTTTGAGTCATAGGTTGTATTGTCAATTTTGTTGGATAAATCGTTTGAAAAGTAAATTTGGTTAATTTTTAATGTTGGAATATTGTGTTTTAAATTATTGATATTTAATTAATGTTTAAATGTAGTAGAAATTGCTTGCTTAATAATTTAATTCATTAATTAGCTTATTTGGTTAAATAGTTGATCTTAAAAAGATTAAAATATTTTAATTAAATAAATAAATAAATTATATTAAATTATTAAGTGTGAAATTTATATTGCATTTGAAAATTAATTAAATTGTGGAAAATTAGGAAATTAAAATAAAAGTAAAATGCATGTGAATGGGAAATTAATTTTTAAATTTTAAAATTAATAAAATTGAAATTGCATGCAAAATTAAAAGGGAAAAATTGCCGAGAAGTTGTGGAGAGGATATTTTGCAACTTCTCGACAAGTGTGCCAGTGCTTTTATAAGGTTGTTGAAAAATTTGTTACGGGAGGTTATTGTGGATCTCGGGAAATCACAGAGGTTGTTGAAAATTTTTCACGGGGAAATTAACAGAGGATATTTGCAAAAATTCTCTTACTGTGTTTAAAAAACAAAATTGAAATCTTCTTAGAAGTTGTTATCTCTCTGTTTTATTTTGGTTGATTTTGGAATTGGAAGATCCTTTGAGGATTCTTGGAGGTTGGTTATTTTGGAATTGGCATTGCAGGAAGGAATTGGAACCTACAGGAAAGAGAGGCTACAAGGGTTTCTTCACCAGATATCAAAGGAATTACAGGTATTTTATTTGTATAATTTTTATTTGTTGTGTTTAAATGAAATGCCTGAGAAAAGAAAATTTTTTGTGTTTTCCGGAAAATCTTTTACTGTTAATTCTGAAAGGGTTTATGGATTTCATAATTAGAAACCTCTGTAGATTTCTTTCTGAAAGTTATTTCCTCTGTTGAATTTAAATTAGTGAAGGGAAAAAAAAATTTATTTTTAAAGAAATAGGGAAAATGAGTTTTGGGAATCAAATAAAAAAAATACTGTAAATGAAAAACCCCGAATTAAATAACTATGTTATCCAATTTCCCTATTGTAAAACCCTGAAGAAATTCATAAATTTCCTCCATTAAATTCCTGTATGAATTTAATGTTTTTTTTTAAATTTTTGTGAAAATATTTTATTGAAAATTGTTAAATCGCCATACTGTACAGGCGAATTATTTAATGTTGGTTTAATTTTAAAAAAATAAATTGATTAAAAATATGTTCTGAATTTCCGTCTGTACGGAAATTTTATTTTGTTTAAAATAAATAAATAAATAAATTAAATCCCAATGGGGAGGGCTGAAACCCTCCCCATAGGTTTGTGTGCTAGGCGCAGCCTAGCAAGGCTATGCACAACAGTCTAAGACTGCTGGGCATAGCCTGGCAAGGCTGCGTACAACAGTCGTCCTTCACAATGGAAGGCTACGGCTGTGGCCGTAAGCCTTACCATTGTATGTAATATTTATTTCTTTATTTTTAAAATCTCTTTTTAAATTCGCTATTATTGAATTCGGGATTTTATTTAATGCGAATTAGTTAATAATATTTACAATTATATATATATGTATGTAAAAATATATATATATATATATATGTATATATGTATGTATATATATATATATATATTTATATATATTTGTAAATGATGTGGAAGTATATGAGTTTTATTTGAATATATATTATTATTATTTTCTATCTTTAAGTTGAGAAAATGATAGAATATAATTTATAGTGAAATTGTGAAAAAATTAGAAAGATTGATTAAATGAAGTGGTTATTTTCTTGAGTCAATTTGTAAATATATTATTTTTAAACTGATATATATATGGATTTAGTATATCCAAAAGATAGATGTGTAAATTCTATTTACTTAAAACTGGTTTATTTCTTTTATGATTGGGAAAAATGGGAAAGTTATAATTGTTCAAGTCTTCCAAAATAAATTGGGTAAAATGGGGGTATTATTGTTTCAAAAGTATTTCTTAAATCGAATTGGGTTGTGCAAGAGATAAACATGAAGTTTGATACTATTATGGGTTATTTGTTATTGTAAGATGTGATTTGTGCACTTGGTAAACCCTAGTCATGAAAACTTAGAAACCTTGTTACTTTAGGGGAGTGGCTATTTGTAAGGGCCGACACACAAAGTGGTGTCAGGGTAACTTACAAATAGTTAGTAACTCAGTGATAATTAAATGACACATTAGTTAGTTTAAAACACTTAACAGGATATTTTGCCTCATTTATGACTCTTGAGCTACCATAGTCTTGAGTATAAGTTGAGAAGGCCTGGAATGGCAAATCGGTGTTTCGTTTCCTTAAGAGGCATTCAATTCCGCAATAGTATGCAATAGGGGCCGGGTTTCATAAGAGGTTACTAGGGTAACCCAAGGATTGGGGGCCAGAACCTAGGAAGAAACACCAGGGTAACCTTTGCATCGTTGTGATGACACTCCACCTAGAATAATAGTCAACCTCGTATTTGTAGTAAATTCAATTGTCAAAAATTTGGAAGCAATGTAACCATTAGATTGTTTGTACTAGTGTCTAGGGTTAGTAGATTAGGTCTAGGTAACCTTATTACTATCTCCTAGCGCGGGGGTGGACCTTCGGGTACCACATGGTTGGGTGGAACGTGCACCTTACCCCGTTGGGTCCCCAGTTTGGTCATGGCATCGAGAGCTTCATGGATGGAGAGCTCGCACTTGGATCTTATATGTACTTCCTCATTGTATATTGTAAAATTTATATGTAAAGACATCCCTCAATGTTGTGAGGTGATCATTTGTAAAATGTAACTATTATTTGAACTACCTCATCAGATGGATGAGTATTGTATAATTACCAAATGTAATGTATGGAAACATGTTTGTACTTTATTATGTTAAAATGAATGGAAATTTATTATTATGCAATGTTTATCTTTATGTTATTAATTAAATGTGCAATGCAAAATACTTTAGTCACTTATGGAAAACTCAAAGTAGTGTAACATCGATTAACCTAAGAATGTATGCAATTTAATTAACTTAATATTAATACGTTTAAAAAAAAATTTATTACACCTTTATAACACATTTGCAACATTCTTAGGTTATTAAGACGCGGCATTACAGATTGGTATCAGAGCCAAGGTTACAAACACTGGATGCTCTGGGTAATCATGAGCCCATTAGGTTGACCTAGTACGTAGTGTTGCAACTGATAACCTTGGTTGAATAGTATCTAAGACTCGTAATTGTTATGTGTAGGAACATGCCTAGGCGAGGAGGAAGAGGTCATGGTACAGGTCGAGGTGGAGGCCGTGGGCCAATCCCTCAGGTTACTCCCCCTCCTAGCCCTCACCACAGTGATCAAGGAGAACAGATGGGTCAGAGAAATGAGGGACAAAATCCCGAACAGTCAGCAGTAGAGGGTTCTCAGATACGTCCACTATTAGAGGAGGTCCTAGCTCATCTTGGACCTAGACAGGTAGATGAGCAGGAGGTTGTGATAGAGAGGGATAGATCCCCTAGGAGAGTAGAGGATACAGCACATGAGGATGCTATCATCGCAGGTCATATGAGAGATTTACTGAGAGCACATCCTCCTACCTTTGATGGTTTAGGAGGAGGATTAGAGGCCGAGACCTGGCTACTGGATTTGGGTAGATGCTTTGCCATCCACCCTTATGGTAGCAATACCCGTGCCAGATGCGCTATTATGCACTTGAGAGGATTTGCCTCTACTTGGTGGTGCCTAGAGGAGCAGAAGCTCCATATAGATATTGGTTATATGTCTTGGGAGATGTTTCTTGAGAGGTTTAGAGCTCGGTTCCTTTCGGAACACTGGAGGCAGCGTAGGGCTGATGAGTTCCATGATATACGTCAGTTGGCTCTTTCTGTAGAGCAATATGAACGTAGGTTCTACGAACTCAAGCAGTATGCTGGTATTGGCGATGATGAGCCTATGCTAGTACAACATTTTATTAGGGGTTTAAATGCTCGCATCAGTGGTGGTGTCTGAGTCTTTGAGCCAAAGACTATGGAAGTCACGGTGGAGAAGGCTCGTATAGTTGAGGAGAACCTTATTATGGCTTTAGGTGGGCACACAGGAGTGCAGATTGGGAGTGCTCCTGCAGCAGGTTTTAGTCCACAGGGTGGATAGGCACAAACAGGTGGTTCTTCCAAGAACCAATAGACACCCACAAAGGGTGGGAAGCAACAACAAAGAACACCTCAAAAGAACAATAACCCTCAACCACAACAACAAAACAGTCCTCAAACAAGAAAGGGTCACAACTGGTGGCGCAACAAGCGCAATAGGTAGGATCATCCTGCGCAGAGTGCTTAGTCTACCGTCAGTAGGGGTAGCTATCAGTAGTCCAATGCACCTTCGGGTGGCAGAGGATTTGGGAGAGGCACAGGCACATGTTGTTATTCATGTGGGCAGCATGGGCACATAGCTAGGTAGTGTCCGATGAGAGGTTCTACTAGTTATGGGCCTCAACCTACAGTTTCAGAGCCTACGGTGGGAGATGTAGGATGAGCACATACTGTATATGCAGCGGTTAATGACCGCCAAGCTGATCACCAGAATACAGTGGTCGAAACTTCAGGTAAGTTAAATGGTGTTAGTGTTTCTATACTTTTTGATTCTGGAGCCACTGACTCCTTTATTTCACCAACCATTGTAGACCGTTGTGGTCTTGTGGTGGTTAAACAAGGTGGTAAATGGCAAGTTGAATTCACCTCAGGGGTGAAAGTAGCAGTAGATAACTTAGTTCATAACTGTGAACTTAAAATTGGTACATTAACTACCTTAGTAGATTTATATGTTACACCCTTAGGATCATACGACATAGTACTAGGCATGGATTGGTTAGCATCTTATCATACTGTAATTGACTGTCGACTTAAGACAGTTAGTTGTATTAATGATTTAGGTGCGAAAGTGGAAATTGTAGGTATTCAAAGACCTATCTCTTTGCGGATGATATCTGCTATGCAATTAAAGAGATGTCTTCGACAGGGATGTCAACTGTTTGCAACAATAGTTATTGATTTAGATGAGGATGAGAGTCGAGAGGTATCTCTTGATGATCATCCTATTTGTAGGGAATTCGCGGATGTATTTCCTGATGACATTCCTGGAATGCCACCGAAAAGGGATATTGACTTTAGAGTTGACCTAGTTCCTGGAGCTGAGCCTATATCTAGAGCTCCTTATAGAATGATGACTCAGGAGTTAGAGGAACTTCATATTTAGTTAGAGGAACTATTAGAAAAGGGATTCATTCATCCTAGTGTTTCCCCTTGGGGAGCACCTATCATTTTTGTAAAGAAGAAGGACAGATCTCTTAGGCTGTGCATTGACTATCGTCAATTGAACAAGGTTATGATTAAGAATCGTTATCCTTTGCCTAGAATCGATGATCTTTTTGATCAAATTAAGGGAGCTAATGTGTTCTCTAAAATTGATTTGAAGTCTGGTTACCATCAATTACGTATAGCTGAAGCAGACATCCATAAAACTACTTTTTGAACTCGTTATGGGCACTACGAATTTACAGTGGTACCATTTGGGTTAACAAACGCACCATCTGTATTCATGAGTTTAATGAATGGTGTATTTCGTACATACCTTGATCACTTTGTCCTGGTATTTCTCGATGACATTTTAGTCTATTCGAGGAACATGAAGGAACATGAAGAACACTTGAGACAGGTATTGCAATGTTTAAGGGAAAATCAATTGTATGCAAACCTGAAGAAGTCTGACTTCTTTCAATCTGAAATAAAATACCTTGGACACGTGATATATGGTAAAGGTATTGTTGTGGATCCTTCAAAGATTCAAACTATTGTAGATTGGCCTGCACCTACTAATGTAGGTGAAGTTCATAGTTTTATGGGTCTAGCTGGCTATTATAGGCGGTTTGTAGAGGGATTTTCTAGGATCGGTTATCCTATTACTTCTCTTCAGAGAAAAGGGAAGAAGTTTGTTTGGACAAAACAGTGTCAGTTAGCCTTTTAGACTCTTAAAGAAAAGCTAACTAATGCGCCTATACTCATTGTTCCTGATCCTACTAAGGATTTCATAGTTTGTGCGGATGCATCCTTAGAGGGTTTGGGAGCAGTTTTGATGCAAGATGGGCGTGTGGTTGCTTATGAGTCTCGCAAACTCAAGGACCACAAATTAAACTATCCTACTCATGACCTAGAACTACCTGCGGTAGTGCATGCATTTCTTATTAGGTCATCGCTTCGAACTTCATACTGATCACCGTAGTTTGCAATACATCTTTACGCAACCTAACTTAAATGCAAGGCAAAGACAGTGGATGGAGTTCTTGTGTGAGTACGATTTTGAAGTAAAATATGTTCAAGGCAAAGAGAACGTAGTGACTGACACTCTTAGCCGATGTCGACATGAGATCTCTGCTACTACTCTTGAAGTAGATTTGAGAGGTCAAATAGTAGTTGCACTTCCTACTGATAGATTATATTAGGAAGCAAAGTCAGATATTGAATCGGGTAGACCTTTAGAAGGTCGATTTGCAGGTTATGTTTTAGAATCGAATGGTATATTACGACATTTAGGTCACATCTATGTACCTCATGTAGAGATTCTTCGTACATTAATCATGACTGAAGCTCATAGAGCTCCGTATTCAGCTCATCCAGGTGTCAAGAAAATGCATGCCGATCTTCGGCAATTGTATTTCTGGCCTGGTATGAAACGTGATATTGCTGACTACGTATCGAGATGTCTTGAATGCCAACAAGTCAAAGCTGAGCATCATCATCCTGCTGGACTATTGCAGCCACATCTCATTCCCGAATGGAAATGGGATATTATATCCATTGACTTTATTGTAGGGTTACCTACGTCATCACATCGACATGATGCCATTATGGTAACTGTTGACCGTTTGACTAAAGTAGCTCACTTTTCACCAGTACGTTCATCTTATAATGCTTCATCAGTAGCTAGGATATTCATGGAGGACATCGTTAGATTACATGGTATTCCTCGTAGGATTATATCGGATAGAGATCCTGTATTTACTTCAGCCTTATGGACTTCGTTACAACATGCTTTAGGTACACAGTTGAACTTTAGTTCAGCGTATCATCCTCAAACCGATGGTCAAACTGAAAGAGTCAACCAAATATTAGAGGATATGCTTAGGATGTATGTAATGGACCAACAATCATGTTGGGAGGAATACTTGTACTTAGTAGAATTCGCTTACAACAACTGATATCAGAGTTCCATAGGTATGCCACCATTTCAGGCATTATACGGTCATCCTTGTCTAACTCCTTTGAGTTGGGATCGACTAGAGGATAGAGTGTTACTTGGACTTGAGATGCTTCAAGATATGGAGCAACAGGTTGACCGTATTAGAGAGCATTTGATAGCAGCTCAGGATAGGCAAAAGAAATATGCCGATGCGCATAGGATAGATCGACAGTTCACTGTTGGTGATAGAGTATTTCTTTGAGTGCGACAGCGAAAGAGTCCAATCCGTTACGAAAAAGGCTCTAAGCTTGCACCTCGTTTCGTAGGACCATTTGAGATCTTAGAGAGAATTGGTCCTGTGGCATATCGACTCGCCTTACCACCCAGTTTGTCTCGTATTCATGATGTTTTTCATGTATCAGTTCTTAGACCATATCATCCCAACATATCTCATGTACTTGATTGGAATGCGTTATAGGTAGAGGATGGGCAGCTGGCTTTGGAGCCCGTGTCCACTCTTCAGCACCGGATGCTCGGTCTTAGGGGTCGAGACGTTGATCAGGTGAGGGTCCAATGGGATCCTAGCCATGAGGCTTCAGCTACCTGGGAGGATGCAACACGCATGAGGGAATTATATCTCTATCTGTTCGCAGGCTTTCAGGAGCAAGCCTGATCCTAGGGGGGGAGGATGTAGTACCCCTCCGTTTACGCTTATGTTTTCTGCTGTTGTGTTTTCATACTATTATACTATGATGTTTTGTTGGATATTTTGATCGCTGGTTTTGATTGATAGTGGATTATTTGTGACATGATGATACTTGTTTGATGATTATTGATTTCAGACATGATTGGATATAGCATAGATGTTTACTTTCTGTTGTTTATTGATATGTACATGCTTATGATGGACTAACAACATTTATTTCGTTAGTTTGTTGTGAAGTGTATTAGTGTGGAGAACAGAATCGCATCTCTCACTTGCGAGTGCCCTGTGATATCTGTGATTTTCTCTGCACGGTGTGTCTGTTTAATGCTTTATATATATATATTTGTATGCATGTTATTTGCTTGGTTGCAGGATTTACAGGTATATGACACCGACTCCACCTGTGTAATCAGGTTTGAGCGTGTCAAGACTCAACAAATACGTTGATCGGGAGATAGTAGTCTGGTTTACCCTAGCCTAGTCTTTAATCCTAGTCATAGTACTTTGTTTGTTTTCAGTTTTGAGTCATAGGTTGTATCGTCAATTCTGTTGGATAAATCGTTTGAAAAGTAAATTTGGTTAATTTTTAATGTTGGAATATTGTGTTTTAAATTATTGATATTTAATTAATGTTTAAATGTAGTAGAAATTGCTTGCTTAATAATTTAATTCATTAATTAGCTTATTTGGTTAAATAGTTGATCTTAAAAAGATTAAACTATTTTAATTAAATAAATAAATAAATTATATTAAATTATTAAGTGTGAAATTTATATTGCATTTGAAAATTAATTAAATTGTGGAAAATTAGGAAATTAAAATAAAAGTAAAATGCATGTGAATGGGAAATTGATTTTTAAATTTTAAAATTAATAAAATTGAAATTGCATGCAAAATTAAAAGGGAAAAATTACCGAGAAGTTGTGGAGAGGATATTTTGCAACTTCTCGACAAGTGTGCCAGTGCTTTTATGAGGTTGTTGAAAAATTTGTTACGGGAGGTTATTGTGGATCTCAGGAAATCACAGAGGTTGTTGAAAATTTTTCACGGGGAAATTAACAGAGGATATTTGCAAAAATTCTCTTACTGTGTTTAAAAAAAAAAATTGAAATCTTCTTAGAAGTTGTTATCTCTCTGTTTTATTTTGGTTGATTTTGGAATTGGAAGATCCTTTGAGGATTCTTGGAGGTTGGTTATTTTGGAATTGGCATTGCGGGAAGGAATTGGAACCTACAGGAAAGAGAGGCTACAAGGGTTTCTTCACCAGATATCAAAGGAATTACAGGTATTTTATTTGTATAATTTTTATTTGTTGTGTTTAAATGAAATGCCTGAGAAAAGAAATTTTTTTGTGTTTTCTGAAAAATCTTTTACTATTAATTCTGAAAGGATTTATGGATTTCATAATTAGAAACCTCTGTAGATTTCTTTCTGAAAGTTATTTCCTCTGTTGAATTTAAATTAGTGAAGGGAAAAAAAAATTATTATTTTTAAAGAAATAGGGAAAATGAGTTTTGGGAATCAAATAAAAAAAAATACTGTGCATGAAAAACCCTGAATTAAATAACTATGTTATCCAATTTCCCTATTGTAAAACCCTGAAGAAATTCATAAATTTCCTCCATTAAATTCCTGTATGAATTTAATGTTTTATTTTATTTTTGTGAAAATATTTTATTGAAAATTGTTAAATCGCCGTACTGTACAGGCGAATTATTTAATGTTGGTTTAATTTTTTAAAAAAGAAATTGATTAAAAATATGTTCTGTTCATTTCCGTTTGTACGGATATTTTGTTTTGTTTAAAATAAATAAATAAATAAATTAAATCCCAATGGGGAGGGCTGAAACCCTCCCCATAGGTTTGTGTGCTAGCCTGGCAAGGCTGCGTACAACAGCTGTCCTTCACAATGGAAGGCTACGGCTGTGGCCGTAAGCCTTACCATTGTATGTAATATTTATTTCTTTATTTTTAAAATCTCTTTTTAAATTCGCGATTATTGAATTCGGGATTTTATTTAATGCGAATTAGTTAATAATATTTACAATTATATATATATGTATGTAAATATATATATATATATATATGTATATATGTATGTATATATATATATATATATTTATATATATTTGTAAATGATGTGGAAGTATATGAGTTTTATTTGAATATATATTATTATTATTTTCTATCTTTAAGTTGCGAAAATGATAGAATATAATTTATAGTGAAATTGTGAAAAAAATTAGAAAGATTGATTAAATGAAGTGGTTATTTTCTTGAGTCAATTTATAAATATACTATTTTTAAACTGATATATATATATATGGATTTAGTATATCCAAAAGATAGATGTGTAAATTCTATTTACTTAAAACTGGTTTATTTCTTTTATGATTGGGCAAAATGGGAAAGTTATAATTGTTCAAGTCTTCCAGAATAAATTGGGTAAAATAGGGGTATTATTGTTTCAAAAGTATTTCTTAAATCGAATTGGGTTGTGCAAGAGATAAACATGAAGTTTGATACTATTATGGGTTATTTGTTATTGTAAGATGTGATTTTTGCACTTGGTAAACCCTAGTCATGAAAACTTAGAAACCTTGTTAGTTTAGGGGAATGGCTATTTGTAAGGGCCGACACACAAAGTGGTGTCAGGGTAACTTACAAATAGTTAGTAACTCAATGATAATTAAATGACACATTAGTTAGTTTAAAACACTTAACAAGATATTTTGCCTCATTTATGACTCTTGAGCTACCATAGTCTTGAGTATAAGTTGAGAAGGCCTGGAATGGCAAATCAGTGTTTCGTTTCCTTAAGAGGCATTCAATTCCCCAATAGTATGCAATAGGGGCCAGGTTTCATAAGAGGTTACCAGGGTAACCCAAGGATTGGGGGCCAGAACCTAGGAAGAAACACTAGGGTAACCTTTGCATCGTTGTGATGACACTCCACCTAGAATAACAGTCAACCTCGTATTTGTAGTAAATTCAATTGTCAAAAATCTGGAAGCAATGTAACCATTAGATTGTTTGTACTAGTGTCTAGGGTTAGTAGATTAGGTCTAGGTAACCTTATTACTATCTCCTAGTGCGGGGGGTGGACCTTCAGGTACCACATGGTTGGGTGGAACGTGCACCTTACTCCGTTGGGTCCCCAGTTTGATCATGGCATCGAGAGCTTCATGGATGGAGAGCTCGCACTTGGATCTTATATGTACTTCCACATTGTATATTGTAAAATTTATATGTAAAGACATCCCTCAATGTTGTGAGGTGATCATTTGTAAAATGTAACTATTATTTGAACTACCCCATCAGATGGATGAGTATTGTATAATTACCAAATTTAATTTATGGAAACATGTTTGTACTTTATTTTTGTACTTTATTATGTTAACATGAATGGAAATTTATTATTATGCAATGTTTATCTTTATGTTATTAATTAAATGTGCAATGCGAAATACTTAAGTCACTTATGGAAAACTCAAAGTAGTGTAACGTCGATTAACCTAAGAATGTATGCAATTTAATTAACTTAATATTAATACGTTTAAATTTTTTTTTATTACACCTTTATAACACATTTGCAACATTCTTAGGTTATTAAGACGGGGCATTACACAACCTCATAAAGGTAAAAAAGATTTAAAACTCAATTTATGGATTCAACAAAAGGAAGTTTACAACTGCCTACAAAATACAATGCTTACAGAAAGAGGCTACAACCTCATAATACAACACTTGATGAATTAGGTACACAACTTCCTCCACAAATCCTTTGCTACCTCCAACTTACTACCTTCAACAGTTCAATTACACTTTTCTACTTTTTTCTTACTACCTCCAACAATCACATATGCACTTCTACCTTTGGCTCATTTCCTCTAGCACAAACTTACATACTTCTATCAACTTACTACCTTCAACACTTCAGTTATATTCTTCTTTCATCTCATTTCCTTCAACATACATCAAATAATTATCTGCATATTCACACTCATTCCTTTGCCTTCAATACACTACTTTTAGTATTTACATTAAACACACACCACATTTCATAACTTCTTCAATCACACACTTGATACTTCATTTATACCTTCCACAAGCATAAAAAGGTTTCTCCTTATCAACCAGATTGAAATGTATGACATGAAGCATGCAATGACCATAATGAGTTGACTCCAAAATATCCATGAGAAATGGAAATTGAATGCAGTCCAAGCCAAGAGATAAGCATGACCTATTTTAACTCTACATGCAATCCCACACTTATACATGCCACAAAAAAATGGCCCTGTAGAATGCCAAGTCATCCCAGCAAACACTTAACCCACCAAATATTAACTCCAGACCACAAGCGGTATTAGAGAAACCAGATAACATCACATAGATGACAAAATGAGCATTGAATGACATTCAAAAATATTTTCATTCCCTCCTTTTACAAATTCATGCAATAATAAGCTAGCATAAGAAATTAAACAAAAAACCATTATCTCTTGCAAACCTAGAAAACACAGTCTTGAGATGGAACATTGAGAACTCGACTTACAACACACTTCAAGAATTGAAACCCGAAGGGAGAAGAAAAATAGGAATTTTAAAGTCATCTGACCACAATAGAAACTATGAAGAAATGTGAAGCATTTTTGTGAACCTTACATGACTGCAGCAACACAGTCTTCACTCTGCTAACTCATGAAAATTTTGTGGTGACTTATATGTTCTGAGCACAAGAACACACATGCTGCACACTTGATTCTATCTACTTTTCAAACCACATGATGTTATCTTCAAATGTGGAAGAATGCAAAGTGTTCTCTAAATATTTTCAAATAAACTTCCTAAGCCACTAACTGTAAGAAATTCTTCTATACATTTTGCATCAAAAAATAAATATAACATTCATAGCATCATTCACATATTCATGAGCTACAACAGGCTCATGAAATTCATCATAATACTTCTGATAAACATACTAATTGTAGCATATGCAACCATCCACTCCTTGACATTAATGAAAACACCATCAATTGACATCAATGACAACACCAACAACTTGTAACAAAAACTCACTTTAAATTTTGTGTTTAAGATTACAAAATATTGGAAGGTTCAAGTTTTGATATAATATTCTAAAATCACCTTCCCCATCAACAAACTAAAATAAAAATTGAAGGATGATAGGTATGTATTTGTTAATGAATTAACTTATTATAAGGATAAAGTCTTTTTGGTACTTGAATCTAAGATGAAAGATAATATTATAAAGGCTATTCATGGTATTCCTTTGCCTAGTCATCAAGGATATTTTAAGACTTATAAGTATATATGGGTGATGTTCACATGGAAAGTACTTAAAGATTATGTCTTTAAGCACACCATATAATGTTTAGTTTGTTAGAAAAATAATAGATCAATCATTTCCAACTAGCTTTTGTAACCCCTACCTATTCCAAAATAGAAATGAGAAATTATTTCAATGGATTTCATCACTTGAGTTTCAAAAATTTAAGGTAACATTTTTTTTTTTTTTTATAGATAAACTAACAAAGTATGCACATTTCTATTATCTTTAGATTGGAAGGTAGTTCAGGTTGTTGATTTGTTTTCTAAAGAAGTGTTTATGCTCTATGGGTTGCGTAAAACCATTGTGAGTGATCATATAATAGGTTCCTTGATATGTTTTGGTAGGATCTATTTTTTTTTCAAGAATTGAACTTACTCTCATTACTAACTACACCCCTAAATAGATGGGTAAACTAAGAATGTTAGAAAATTAATAAAATGGTGATCAAATTTCACATGTTACATTATTGTTGAACAAAAATTAAAAATATAAAATAGATTATTTGATTGAATTTATAGGATTCTATTTCATTGCATTCCATTGTCTTATAAAAACATTTCATGTGCTAACTGCATACATAAATAACTTCCCAAAAACTAACTATTAATGTATTTATTTATTAACATTAAACTAACATTATTTATTTATTACCAATAAGAAAACAAAACTGATAATAAGAGAATTGGGCTCATACCCCCACACTATGACTATCTTGAATGATCATGATAATAGCCTTGAATGTAGGTCTACTACCCCTGTGGGTCATAGGTCTACTTGTCTAGCTCTTGAAATGTCCAAGGGGTTGGACAATAACAAAAAATATAGAAGTTTAGATGATATGAACATGGAGGAGCCTTTGGAAAATAAAAAAGGGAAGAAGGTTGCCAAGGAGGAAAAGGATTCCTCCTCTGAAGTGTTGCAAGAATGGAAAGATTGAAGATGTTGTCATTGATGTCAATTGGTCAATTTGTTATCAACTAGTTGTTGGTTGTATATGTCAAAGATATTGAGAAAATTATAATGAAGATATGTTGTAGGTATTAAGTGGTTTCTCTAGGTTTTGGTCCAAACTTGCTCCTATGTTTGTGCAGATTAGAAACATTTTGCATGGTTGTTAGAAGATTCTATATCCAAATTTTTGGTTGTTGATTTGTTGTTTAGTGCAAGTTGTGTTCACCAGTTGTGAACTATGGTTTTTTGTGTTTCTGGTTGAGGTCTGAAGAAATGTTTTTGGTTTGGATTTCTCTTTGATGAAGTCTTATGACTTGCAGTTCTAAAGTTGAGTTTCCCTAATTGTATTGAAGATAGTTTCAACATTTGGAATGTTCATGCTTAATGGTTCTATTTGTTTTACATTGGTTTGGCTGAGCTTCTGTGAAATACTACTTTCAAAGTTGATGAAGCATGTTGGGTCTATTTGGGTCCCTATGAAGCATGTGTTTGGGTCTCCCTCATTCTAACTCCACCTTAGGATGCTTTTATACTGACCTAATTTGAATTTGGATTTGGATTTGGATGGCCGAATTTGGATATATTTCAAAGTTGAAGATGGTATAAATACAAGATGAGTTAGTGATGGAAAATATACAAGAGTGAAGAAGAAGAGTAATAAGAGAAAAGATAAAGTGCAATTAGATGTGACATTGATTCTATTTAGTGTGTGTTTGTGTGTTGCGAGTGTGGCGGATTAGTGGGAAGCTTAATGTTGAGTTTTTGGATGTAGTGAGCAAAAGGTGAACTTTATCATTCATGAAATTAGATCAAGTTATTGTGGTGGAATCCTCTGTTGCATTGGTATTGTAGTCTCTTTATAACAAGTATTCTTTATCTTCTTTGTATCTCTATGGTAGTGATCCCTTCAAGTTGTTAACCCTATTGGACAATGAGTCCTTATTTTAGGCAATGAGCCTTACTTCAGGCAGTGAGCCTCTTGTAATTATTTTTTATGTTCTCTATAGTGTGAGTTAATCCTCACTATGGTTTTTCCCTCATTAGGTAATCCTCACTATGGTTTTCCCCTCATTGGGTTTTCCATGTAAATATGGTGTTATTATGTTTATGTGTTGGATTTGAGTTTCTGCATTGGATTTTGATGATTAATCATTTAATCATCATTAAGAATTTTTTTTAGTGATTGAATTAAATTTTTAATTCTGTGACAACTATTTCAACCACCCTCTCAGTTGTCCTATTCAACAATTAGTATTAGAGTGTGGTTTCTTGGTGAAGAGCTTAATAGCTCGAGGAAGGTCTGAGATGGCTAGAAAAATGATTTATGATTATCCAAGGTTCGATGGAATTAATTATGGTATCTAAAAAATATTGATGGAAGAATATCTAGAGTATTGCGAATATGATGTGGAGAAAGCTTACAAAAATCCATACACTCCTACAAATGGTTCAAGTACGCTTGGAGAGATCAAAGCACATGAAGTGAACAATAAGGTGAAGTATATCTTGAAGAATAGTTTAGAAATTTCCAAGTTTATTAAAGTTCAAAATTTGAAGACTACTAAGGAAGTCTGGGATGCATTGGAAAGAGCACATGATTGTGATGAAAGAGTTAAAGAAGTGAAACTAGAAAACTTGGAGACACAGTTTGATCTTCTACATATGTCTGAAGATGAGAATGTTAAAGCTTGTGTACAAAGATTGGATGAGATAGTGGCTAGAATATGAAGACTTGGTGCTACTATAGATGAAACCGGGATTGTAAAGAAGATTCATAGAAATCTTCTTGGTGCTTACAGTGAGAAGGTGAGTGCTATTGAGCAAACTATAGATTATAAGACCCACACTAAGGATTTTCTATTAGGATTTTTGACTTCTTAGGAGATGAGGAAGCCAAGTTTAAGGAATGGATGCAAACTAGAGACTGCTTTTAAAGCTACAAAAGCTGAAGATTTGGATGAAGAAAAATTTGGTGAAATAGAAGATAACTTTGTGAGAAGGATGAGAAAAGGATATGGTAAGTATAAAGGTAATTTTCCCTTTAAATTCTTTAGTTGTGGAGAAATAAGTCATTATGTTGCAAAGTGTCCAAAATGAGATAAAAGGAATTAAAAAATATATGAGAAAGAAAAGAAAGGAAAGAAGATTAACAAAGCTTACTATGTGAATGAGAATGATAGTATATCTTATTAGGATTTAGAATATGAAAATTTTGATGAAAATAAATTCTTGTTCTTGGTGATTAAGGATGAACCTACTTCTGCTAATTCTAAAAAATAGGTAAAGGAAATCCCTATAGAGAAGGAGAAAAATGAAGGTATGGTTATCTCTTCCCTACATGATAGGTTCAGTAAGTTTTGATGGCAAGCATCATACTAATGATGTCTACTTTGTTAAGGGTTTAAGAAATAATTTGTTGAGTGTTGGTCAGATGTGTAGAAAAGGATATGATCTTGTGTTTAATGATGAGAGATGTGAGATTCAAAAAGGATCTAAAACATTGATTACTATAGGAAAGAAACCTTAAGGAAATATCTATCAAATTAAAAGTGCTAATGGATGATGTTTTATGACTCGGATTAATGACAATTGGTTATGGAATAGGAGAATGTGTCACATGAATTTTGATAACTTGGAAAGGATTAGTGTTGTTCAGGCTGTGAGTGATTTACCAAGAATTACAAAGCCTATTAATACTATTTGCAAGAATTGTCAGTTTGAAAAGCAAACAAGAAATCATTATAGATCAAAGGAATTGTCTAGTACCGAACTACTGGATTTAGTTTATACAGATCTTTGTGGTCCTACAAGAGTGAAAAGTATACTTGGTGAAAGGTACTTTATGCTTTTAATTGATTATTATTCTAGATATACATGGGTTATATTTCTTAGAGAGAAATTAGATGCATTAGATAAATTCAAGACATTCAAAGGTATGGTTGAAAATGAAGTGAACTTGAAGATAAAATTCTAAAGGTTTGATAGAGGTGGAGAATTCACCTCCCATGAGTTTAATATGTTTTGTGAAGTGCATGGAATAAATAGATAATTATCTACCCCGAGAACTCCTCAGCAAAATGGAGTTGTTGGAAGAAAAAATATAACCCTTCAAGAAGCTGCTAGATCAATGATTATTGAGGCTAGTTTACCAGAAGTCTATTGGAAAGAAGGTATTCATATTGTTTATGTATTCAATCAAGTTCAAGAAAAAGTAAATAGTACAAAGACTCCCTATGAGCTTTGACATGGAAGAATTCTTATTGTTAAGTATTTCAAGGTATTCAGAAGTAAGTGTTACATCAAAAGAGATGAAGAAACTTTGGGTAAGTTTGATGCAAGAAAGGATGAAGACATTTTTCTTGGATATTCTACTAAAATAAATGCATACAAATGTTTGAATAAAATACTAAGAAATATTGTAGATGTAAGATGGGGTTAGAGAGTTCCTAGCCTAGAACAAGTGACAACCAACATCTCTAGACTATTAACCACACCTAAACAAGAGAAACAATGAAAGCATAAGGAAAGGAAAACTTGAAATAAAAACTCTCTATGCTTAATCTTGAATCACTTCTCTTGCTCTCCTTCTTATGCAATCTTTTCCCTCAAATTTTGTAGTAAAATTGTGCAAGTACCTGCAAATAGTAAGCAAGAAAGTTGGAAAAATATGGCTGTTTAGTTGGAAATGGGAGAGGGAGGCCACTTTTATAAAAAACCAATCAAATGGATGGTCTAGATTGGGCTTCTAGAAAGATGCTAAGATCGATAGTTGAGAATTTATGCACCAAGAATATGCTATTCATGGGAGGACTATGACAGTTATGATTTCAATGACTATGATGCCTGATGGCTATGGCAAAAATGAATGATATGACAAGGATTAATGGAAGGGTATCTTTGACTATAAAAGGTGCATAAATAATTTATTTTAAATTATCTATTAAAAAATGGAGGAAATTGACAAGTGGAAAATAAATAATTCATTTGAATTATTTATTTGGAGAAAATGAAAAAGGAACATTTAATCAAATTGTGAAATCACTTTAATTAAATGGGGAGATGAAAATTAGACATGGATAATTGATTTGAATTATTTGTTCAAAAGAGAACAATGACACATAATTAAATAATTTTGACAATTATTTAATTATAGAAGAATAAAATGGTCAAACAATAATTATTATCTAACTATAGATAGATGATGAAAGATAAATAATTAAATAAATAAGGATTTATTTAATTATTGAAGAAAAGGAGGTATATTAGTGACATAATTAAATAATCTTATTTGATCAAGATTTTTTATTGATCAAGATAGAATAAAGATTAGAAAGTGAATTAATTAAATAACTAAAAATTATTTAATTAATATAGGAATGCAATCAAGCATAATTGAATAATTAAAATTATTCAATTATCGAAGGACAACAACCAAGAAAAATGACGCTTGCAAACTTAGGACATTTTTCAGTGTCTACATTTTTTGCCTCTTTGACATAATGCAGTTCATCATGTTGTGGCAAATAAATTTAGTCAAGACATGCCCCAAGATGCCCCAGTGAAATCAAGGTACATATATGCCCCCTCGAGAGGACATGTGGGTTCAAAGAATGCAAATGTGCTTTCAAATGGATGATAAGACTAGAGGATGAAGGATAGAAGAAATATTAACATGGAGAGGATGGATGTTAGTGCCAAAAAGAAAAGGAAGATGGGGATGAAAAGCTAGACGTGAAATGACAAGGGAGCCAACTTTCATGCTTACATTTTTATATTTATCATCATTGGGCATAAAAAATGTCACAAATGGACCACAAAAACTATGGTATGACATAAACCAAGGTGTGCAAGGTGACCACTTGCGAGAGACAAGCATTCAAAAGACAAGGAATACCCTGGCTCATACTAAGAACTCAATTATCCTAGTCTTTTTGCCAAGACAAATTGCAAACAAGCAAAAAAAAGAGGTCATGATCCATCATCATCCCTCTAAATCCCATAATAGGAAATCCTCAAGGTAACTAGTAACATGACCGAAGATCAATAAAAAAGATAAGACAAATCTAGACCATTAAAGTGTTTTCTAGTAGAGATAGTGCTTTCCAATAGTTTTGATATGATTGATTTGGTTGACCGAGTTGATTGAGTTTGGTTGGAAAGTTGACAAGGAATGATTGATAAGTTGGATACGTGTTGAGAAATTGATTTGATTGATCATTCCTAGCTTTAGGAAGGACATATCTTGAATAAGGAAAGATGAGTGAAATTATTGACAAGATTGATTGATTTGATAAAGATTTATTGATAGGTTTGACAAGGTTTGATTGATAATTGACAAAAGTTGACAAATTGATTTGATCGATAGGTTGACAAAGATTGATTGATTTGATCAAGCAATGAGACGATACCCAACTATAGGATAAAACACATCCTATTTTAGAGAAAGGTACACATCTGATAAATTTGACCAAGTGACAAGTGTTGACAAGACACCTAATGAAAAGGACACATCCTGCTTAAAGTGAATGATCAAATTGACAAAGTCTAATCTCAGGAAAGACACATCTTGATAAAAGATAAGCATAGGATTGAATGAGATGAACAACATAATTCCCCATTCTGATATAGGACTAGTGATGATAAGATGATTGACTAGTTGAAGGATTCTGTTGGTTAAATTTGTTTGTTGATTTGGGATTTGTGTTTGAAGTTCAGATGATGATCTCATGTTTTAGTTGATGGCATCTAATTTATTTTGACTAACTCGACAAACCCTAAAAGACTAACCTAGAGGGCCTTAGGGGCTCATCAATATATGGCCTTTCCTATGTAGTAATGCACAAAGACCTCGTAGTTCAATATTACTAACACAAATTGACCTAGACTTAGACTTAGACTCAGTTTTTGGAGTTTTCTCCTATTTTTTAGATTTTGATGTTTTATTATTTTTTTGGATTTTATGATTATTTTGGATTTTGATGTTTTATGAATTTTTTGGATTTTTGATGTTTTAAAATGCTGATACCATGTATAGGATCTTGTTGGTTGTTTTTAATGAGCAACCAAGTTGGTCTCCTATTCTACCTATGGAGTAGCCATCTCCAGTCAAGGGCAGCTCGGAGGACCTGGACCAACTGACAAGATTTAGTCAAAGATTGAGATCTTCTGCACTTTAGGCTCTGCAAAACCAGGGCGGGTATACCCACACAATGCCTCAAATAAGACTAGACATTGCTTTTTATAGCAGATGATTCCTGATGCCAAGTATTGAGAACCTCAAATATGGCTAGATTCCTAGTAACACAATACTTGTAGCAACCAGGAGGTAGGGCAAGACATCAAACAAGATTGATTAAATAAAATGATTGATCTTGAGCAAAAAGACTAGAACCCTAAAGAAAAATAGCATATATCAAATTAGTGCCATATCCACTGGGCTAGGAGTCACAATAATCTGCAAATAGAAGGAACCATTACTCTGGACATTAAAGTCTTTGCAAGATTAACCTTATTAGTCTCACAACTAGTGATCAGATCTATAAGAATACTTATCAAATCCTCCTATCATACATATGAATCTCTGATATGATTAAAGCATTTAACTTATTCCTTGAATAAGAGAAACAACCAGAATAGACAGTAAAACATTACATTAAAATGATTAAATAAGTGATCCTTGATCAACTTTCATTAACAATCCATATGCACAATACAAAGGAGAGACTTAAAGATCTCAATCTATACATTCAGATTCATACATGTGTCCAAGACCTCACAATTTACAGACTGTAACCCTAAACCTCAAAATCTGGTAAAAACCTGACTCTGTGACTTAGTGCTCTTCTCTTCAGATTTTTGTTCTAACTTCTGGCCCCCAGACCCTTACAAATGATTCAGAAGTTCCTTTTAAACAGCTCCAGAAATGCCATCCAGCTCAGAGCCACATTAGCGCCATGTCAAACCCTAATCGCCATGTTCTTCAACTACTTCTCTGGCCTCATAAATGTCATTGGTCGGGTTGCTGCAGGAAAGACACTCCCGCACGAAAGAAGCCAAGCAATCGATGTCAAATCCGTCGCCAAATCCGCGCGTCCATACTCGAGCCATGCCGTCCTTGTACCAGAGCCGCGTCGCCATGAATGCTGGTTCGGTGGAGCCAGCGACCAACTCTCTGTCACCATGAATGCACCAGGCTTCTGGCGTGAACACAGAAACCCTAACAGTGGTCTAGTATGAAACTCGACCGTTGATCATCAGAGATCGGGTGATCACCTTTAAATCTTCATCGGACCGCTGAGACAAGTCCTCCACTAGATCACACTGCATACTAGTCTTTAGACAAACATCGGGCACCTTTATCGCTCAAATTAAAACATCACCGTTCATCATCTGCATGTGCACATTGATGTTCCATTAGTAGCTCGGGCTTTAACGCACCGCGTGGAGAGGCTCATATCGGTGAGAGATAGAAGTGTCGGGAAGACCTCAAGGCAAAGAGAAACAGCTACAACGAAGAGCCAAGCATATCGGCCAGACAGAAGGAACTCGGGGAAACGTCTGGCCGAAGGAAACATGCTGCACCAAACACCTGTCAAAGTTGGCAGGAGATCACAATGTCGGCGAGACCATACAGTGAAATCCACATGTGACACTGAAAACACCATAGAGTCGGGGAGAGATGGCCAAGTCGGCCAGACATCACAGCGAAGTCACAGTGTGTTATCGAAAGATATTTCCTTCATGCAGTGTCGCCAAGATGATTCAAAACTCACGCTGACAAAGACCACTTTATGTTCCATTGGCGAGACCGAAGGTCACTCGCCGAAGACCCAAGCTCATACCGAAGAGATCTTTATACACCACTTAAGTCGTTGTGTCCTATAACTTCTTTCACCGATGAAATCACCTGCCAAATGTATGTCGCTGTAGCACACAATCATCGGTGAGAAGTCATGTAGACACTTCACTGTTATACCGAGAAGACCCTTAGAAACTTGTTCGCCGAGAGAAGATAAGACCTTCACCGAAAGCCACACATTGAATCACCATCGGCAAGACACGACCCCATCGCTATGACATACACCGAAACACAAGTCTCCCCAAAGCATCAAGTCTTCCATCACCGGTCGGCGTAGCAAGATGACATCACCGAGACATCTCAACGAAAGGTGCCACCCACGCCGAAAGCAAACCACAAGACACCATCGGCAAGACATAACAGATTCGCCAAGAGATATATCGAGAGTTCCAAGTCCTGCCGAAGGGAAGTCACACCGAAGAGCAAAGGGGGCCACCACAGTCGGGAAGACAAGCGGGGGTCGGGGAGACATCTCCCCGACACAAAGAACATAGGCCGACGGAGACTTCGGGGAGAGAACACGTCACCAAGATGTCACCAAGATGTCACCCCGAACCGAAAGAGTCATGCTGAAGGCACAACGGAGGGCAGCAAAAAGGAACTCGGGGAAACCAAGGGGAGTCGGGAGGACCTCACCCCGAACGGGAACCGTCACGCCGAAAGGAAAGCCCATCGGTGAGACACAAAGGAGTCGGGGAGACATCTCCCCGACACAACCAACCCAGGCCGAAAAGAAAGAGAACCTCGGGGGGACAGATAAGAGTCACCGAGAGGTTACACCAAAAGCCGAAAGTCATAGCGAAGAAGAAGCAGGGCCGGTAAAAATGGTAGCTATGGGTCGGTAATGAATGGAGAATAGAATAGGGAACCCGCAAGTTAGAATAAAGCGGAAGCGGACAGGTCAATGAAGCTCAAAACCATGGGATAGAGGAACAAAAGCGGAGACGGGCCAGGACAGGAAAAGATAAAGGAACAAGAACTCAGGACCAGATCAAAAAATATCACTCCCTCCGCTGTGGAACAAAATGGCTCCCTGGCACTCTGGGGGCAGACGGAGACAAAAGCTCTGGGAACCATAAATTATAAAGTTCAAAATGATTATCAATCCGCCGCCAGCTCAGGCTCATAAACAAAAACGGAAGGCTCTTCATGGCTAAAATGGCTCGCTCCCTGAGTCGGGCCAGGATGGATATGAAACAGGAACCGAACCGAGTAAATTCATAGTTGCTTAAACTATCAGTTCTCGGTCCGCTCGCTCACAAGAACCGGATAAAAACCAAAAAAGGAAAAGAGAAACTAGGAAACCTAACTGGGCCTGTAGATCAAAACTAGCACGTTGGGCTCAACCCTTGTGGGAGCCCATTTAAGCCATGTGCTAAAATGAAAGACACCCCATAGCTAAAGTTTAGTCATGAAAAACCAGAGTACACAACTAGACAATGAGAAAACCAGAAATGGCACTAACAAATCCCATAAAGACATAATTCAAGGAATTCCCCCAATCAGGTGCAGGACCAACTTATTATGCATGAGGGGATTAATGGATGGTTAAGAAAGCGAATGATGCTAAATTTTGATGGTCTTCAGGCCATGGGAAGGATGACAAAGATTTATTATGGACGAATGAGACTTTGTTATGGATGATAACTATAAGGATCAAGGAAAATGCATGTGAAAGATACCTACAATAAACCAAGCATGCATGCACAAGGATCTAAGGACAAACATGATCTTGCCCCTAGTCAAGCTGAAAAGCAATTGATAGGTGATGATGATCATGATGGAAATGTTGTTTGATATGGGAAGAACACATCCCAAAACAATGTGAGGATTGGAAAAGACATATCCCATTGATGATAATGTGACGAAAATATCAAGGTTTGCAGCAAGGCAAGAAACAAAGACATTGAATATTTTGGATGACACACTAGAGTGCAGAGCAAGATGTATGGATTAGGCTTGTTGGATTTGGAATGACTAACCTTAGGACTAGATGGGATTATGAAGGGAACTTGGATAAGTGGATTAGAATCCTTAAACCAATGACAAGGGAAAACCAAGTCCAATAATAGGTATGGAAGGATAATGGATTTATTTTGGAAAATGATAGGAGACATGAGGATTATTGGTTGGAAGAAGTATCATATGATCTCCAAGGACTATTTCACATAGGAATAATTTGTTGTATTTGAGGTATGGGTTTGGATAAATTCCATGAAGGAAATAACATGATATTTCATGAATAGTGTATGACCAAAGGATATACATGTCAAGAATTTTCCCAAAGCATGATTTATGTTTGTACCCTAGTCCTTATCAATATAAAGTAGGTGGGAAAATGGATGTAAATGATATGGATTGGATAGATAGAAATTTATGAGAAAGGAATGGAAGATGAGATAACTTTCCCCCAAGTGTAATGATCCACATAGATAATTGCTCTTACACATGATTCCTGTTTGCCAAGTTTTCATCATGGTGCTTATCCAAAGCACCATAAAAATGGTTTTTACTATTGGATGAAATTTTTATCTTTACTATTTTTTCTTTTTTACTTCTTTTTTTTTTTCTATTTTTTTCATTTTTTGATGCCACACAAGATGCCTATTTGCCAAGTTTTCATCATGGTGCTTATCCAAAGTGCCATAAAAATGGTTTTTACTATTGGATGAAATTTTTATCTTTACTATTTTTCTTTTCTTCTTTTTCTATTTTTTTCATTTTTTGATGCCACACAAGATGCCTATTTTCCAAGTTTTCATTAGGGTGACTATTTTTATTTTTTATTTTTCTTTTATTTTTTGATTTTTTGATGCCACACAAGATGCCTATTTGCTAGGTTTTCATCAGGGTGACTATTCTTTTGATCTTTTATATCAGCTTGATGTTCTAGATGATCATTGATTGTTATGAATCCTTTGATGGTGTTGATGTAGATACTAGTGTCATGATATGCCAATAGTGACCTTTATGGAGTAGTTGTCTTGTCAGGATCATAGAACTTGCATACAACTGATCAATGTCATTTTGATCCTTTCTGATACTAGAGTTGGCCTTAACAGAATATGCACATCATGATAGAGTATCATGGGAGTCCTTATGATAAAGAGTTGCTGCCAAGATGAGATAGATTTGTGAGGTATGATTTTTGGAATGATGGATGATGGTAGCCATGGAAGGATTATTTAGATGTTTGGATGTAGCCGTTTTTATTTTCCAAACTTGGGATGGTGGATGATGGAGTTTGAAATTTTGATTGGGATAGAGTTTGGAACCAACACTTTTATATGCCTTGCATGATGAGCATTTAGAAGGAGGTGGACATTTATTATATGTGGGATTCCTCTTTTCTTGTGGCTCCACATATTTATTGACTTTTCGATTTGGAATATTTTCTTTTCTTGATCTATTTTTCTTTTGGATCCATTTTAACTTCATTTGTCCACTTGGATTTTTGTTTGATTCAATGGCATTTAACATTTGATAATTTTGTACTTTGGATTTGTAATAATCTTCTTTTTGTTGATTCCAAATAGAAGGTTTGTTCATGTTGGAATGAGAATCTATGGTGTGGATGGAAGGAGTGTTGGAAGCAATCCTATGGTAAGAACTACTCATGGACCTCATTTTTATGTTTGTATCAGATAAATTTCCCCCCAATATCGAGTAGGTAACACTAACAACATTTGATTCTCTGACTGAAGAATAGCCAAGATCTTGATGTCTAGAATTTTCCTAAAACTGTACTAGTTCTATAATACCCTGCTCATGTAGGCCTAGTCCTTTTCCTTGATACTGCATGCTTTGACATATTCTATTTGTGATGAGGTATTTTTACTTTGAAAGAAAGATGAGAACCCCTCATTATTTAGCTAGAAATCATTACTCATAATTTTCTCATCTGCAAAAAAGTCTACTTTGACAAAGGCAGATGTTCGTATTTGATAGGATATTTTGGTGTTATCATTCATCATGCTTGTTTCTTCTTGATCATTTGGGATATTGATTTGATCCATGGTAGATTTTTTATCTTCTTCTTTGAATTGATCAATGGTAGCTTCTTTAAGTTCTTCTTGATCCATAGTAGCCTTTTTATGTTCTTGTTTGACTTGATCCATGTTGTTTGTTTAATTATCTTTGTGTCCAAAGGAGGAAAGTGTCTTATCTTGGGAAATGGATGTGTTTGGTACTTGGATAGGATGAAATTCAATTTTTTTTTATCATGAATGGCATAAAGGTCAACGAGAGGATCATTTTGGAATTCATTTTCAAGGGTAGGATCTTGGTTAAAAATAGGTTTTTCTTGGATGACATGATTGGGAATGGGATCTTGATCAAAGATAGGTACATTTTGGATGCTATGATTATCTAAGATTTCTTGGATGGAATTTAGGAAGGGGTCATGGGATGGAATACTTTGATCTTGACATGAAGGTGAAGGTATGATGTTATGCTTTGGACTTTTCTTTTGACATGTATCCCACGGTGTAGGCAATGTGATGTGATTTTGGAGACCATGACCAAATGTATTTTCATGAATACATGTAGCTTGGGATGGAGTGAATAGGAATGAATTAGTGGATGATGGACTAGGATAGGATGTGGAGACTTGGAATGGGATGAGGGATGATGGACTAGGATAGGACGTAGAGGCCTAGAATGGACTAGTGGAAGGTTGGTTTCCGTTGTCAAGGTTAGGATAAGGGTGATTAATGGTTTTTTGTTGTGGATTAATGCCATGGATTGTGCTAAGGGACTCTTGATAGTGAGGGTAGATGGATGCAGGACTAGATTTTATGGGTTTTTAGTAAGAGGAATAGATGGATGGTTGACTATTGGTTGTGGGTTCTTGGTATTTGGATTCAAGGTATTGTCTTTTGAAGTCTATGGCTTGTTGGGACTAACCAATGTTAAGTAATTTGTATTCAACTTGACTAGAAAACATATCAAGGTGAATGTAAGACATGGTGGTGGATTGTATGAATCCTAAGAGATGTCAATGCAATGGAAGGTATGCACCTATGCTACGCTTTTTTTTGGATTTTTTTTAATATAAGGATGCACCTAATACCAAGATTAAGAAATGGTAGAATGATAAAGAGCCTATGACCAAAGGATATGATATGCAAGGATGAGGATGACCAAATGATATGAGACTAAGCTATGTTTTTGTGATTTTTTGGGATATAAGGGTGCAAGATGATCATACAAGGATGATAATGACTAAAGGATGAGATTAAATGAGACTAATCGATGCAAAGGATACCAAAGGTAGACCAAGATAGTGGAGAGTAAATGATGCTAAGTGAATGATCAAAGGTAGTGGTGCAACTAAGGTTAAAATGAAATTAAGCTATGTTTTTATTTTGTATTTTGGGGTATAAGGATGCAATATAGATGCAAAGGGAATCCTAAAATTTTAAACAAAAGATGAAAATCAAGCTAATGTGAACCCAAGGCACAAATTCCAATTGTCATTGATGTATTGTGGTAACCAAGGAGATAATTTTGACAAAGTTTGAGTCAAAGCTAGGACAAAGGCTTAAGACTCAAATGTGATTAGGGTGACAATGACAAGGATTGATAATATGAAGGATAATATTCAATGACAAATAGAGTATGTGACCAAGAATTTTCCAAAAGATTAAAGGTTTTCCTATGTTCAAAATCTAAAAGCCTAAATGCAACCTAAGGATCAAAGTTTGGTTAATGCAATGTAAAGGAAGGAGGGAGATAATCTATAATGCAATGTATTCCTAATGCCAATGCTAGAATGAGGTGATGAATCTTGCAAGTATCTAGTTTAGAAGTTAGAGGTTAGTGTGAAACTATTTTGATCAGATTTTGGATACAAATTTTAGGGATTTTTGTTTAACATAAAATTGTAGTTCAATTTTCAGTAAATGCATCACATAGTTGTGATTCAGGTTAACAGGTGTGGCTCTATTTTCAACAATTGCGATTTAGAAAGTCATTTGCAATTTTCTAGGTTTTAGTTGTAGTTCATAGTAATAGTTGCGGCTCTGTGTTTGACAGTT
>VDFB02288979.1:0-41791 GCA_007258455.2 Sequoia sempervirens | reverse complement strand
GATTTCAACATGGTTGAACACCATGGAGATCATAGTTGTTTTAACTATTTCAAACTCATCTGTGGTGAATTTGAGAGATTGATTTATTACTAAAACTTTATTGGAGTGGTGGACCTAATTCATAATAAATGTTTTAGCCATGCCAATAATTGGTTTACATTGTCCAATTATAGACTTGGAAGTGAGAGGAATTTGAGCAGATTGGATAGATTTTATTTATCATAATATTTGATTAGAGAATTCTCCTTCTGACACTTATGTTCAAGTTAATTATTCAATTATTCTTTTTAATCATTTTCCTATATTTTTCTCAATTTCTTTTTCTCAAAAGGTATCTACTTCTTCCCAAATCCCCTTCAAGATCAATACTTCCCATCTAAAGAATTTTGAGTGTATCACTTCCTTAGTGTGAATAAGGAATTCTCTTCCTAAACCTCAAAAGTGTGTTTCATGGGTTAAGTGTGATGTGATGCTCTGACATAGTATGTTGACTTTCTTTTGTCCTTCAATAGGAGATTGACATGGAGATGTAAATGTAGAGAAAATCCCCTTAGGGAAAACTAGAACATGCCAAGAATCAACTAAATGTTGATCCTAATAATAAAAATATTCAAGCATCTATTGCTATTATTGAAATTGGGTTATGAAGATTGGAACATTACAAAGGGAAAGGTGCAAAAATTAGAGCTAGGCTTCAATAGATCAAGGAAGTGAATAAGGATTCATTTTTTTTAATTACCTCAATTATATTTACATAAAAAGAGTGATTTTTTGCTATATTGGATGAGCATGGATTACACACAAATTCTGCTAAAAATTATCATGTTATTCTATATTTTTTATGAAAATTGTTAAAGAAGAGAATAATTGGATGGATGTTTAGCAAACTTTGAAAGAAAATATATAATATTGTATCCCTAACAAGATTGATTCATGCTATAGTCAATTTTTCAATCATATTCTTTCCTGAGAAGAAATTAAATGTATTTTTTCTCTATGAAAACCAATAAAAGCCTAGGTTTTGATGATCTTCTAATCAAATTTTATCAAATAATGTGGAATTATATCAAAGATGGTTTTTATATGTTGTACTTGGAAGCTCCTCAAGATGGATCTTTAGGTTCAAGTATCAACAAAGGTCTAACCAATCTTATTCATAAGGAGAAAAATAAAAATATTATTGTTGGTTGGCATCTAATTACCTTATTAAATACTTCCTATTAAATTTTTAATGTCTCACATTGGTTCTATCCCTCAGTGGATTCCTAAATAATGGAGACAAATTAAACATGGGGAGATAACTGGATATCTCAACATCTCATTTGGTATAGGGGTTTCTCTTTCTAAAATGTGGGATTGGCTCTTAAATAGACTTATAAATGAGCTATTTAACTAGAGTAACAAATTCTTATCCTTATCAAGTTAAATTAAAGTTGCTAATATAATTTTCATTACCACCAGGTTTATTATTCATCTTGTTGGATGATATCCAAGAAAGGTTATGAAGCATTCAATAAATAATACAAAAATTTATCTAGTCTAAATGGGATGGTAATTCTAGATTCATTTCCTCTTCTTAGTCTCGCTGCATTGGTTTGGGACTTATAGATCTCACGAAACAAGCATATTGCCTTGCTGCAAAGGGGATTAGAAGAGCTACTAGTAGGGTTGAACCATGAAAAATTCTAGTTTATCATCAAATCATTGAAGCTTCAATCAAGAAGAAGTGGCAAGTGGTAAATTGGTTAGATAAAATCCCCATGTTTCCCTTCTTTAAAATCAAAGCCTTATTTCCTTTATAGTCCATATAAAAATCCTGGCAACAAGTTTCTCAATTTTTGAAGTGGAATGACTCCTTGTAGTATGGTTTCAATTTTTTCTTAGCATTAATTTGGTGGCATAAACTTATTAATTATTATAATCAACCACTAGCTATTATCTTTCCTAGGCATGCTTATTATTTGTTTAAGAATGGGGTTAGGCAATTTAAGGACATTTAGAATTTTCATTCTTTTGATTGGGCATCATGATAGACTATCAAAGAGAATTATGGGTTGAGCTATAAGTATAGATAGCTTATGATACTTGTGCATTCATCAGTGCCTATAGAAATTTCAATGAAATTATGTACCCCTAGGGAATGCCATTTTTTTAAGGATTGAAGACGGTTATCTTTTAGTCATTACAATTATCTTTCTTTAAAGGAAGTTTATATTTAGATCCTTCCTCGTTGGTCTCTTACACGTCTCAATCATAAATAGGAGTGTAGATTTAGCTCTAAATTTAGGACCAAAATGAGTGGTCAAATTTGGAAATCAAAAGCTGATTTTGAAACACAAGTATTTGCTTGGAAAATTTCACATTTCAAGCTGCCCACTGGGGATAGATTGAAATGTATTATGGTTGAACAAGCAAACTACCATTTTTTCCCATGTGCTGAAAATATAAAACATATATTATAGGACAGTGCATTTGTTAAGAAGCAATGGACTGCTATTTTTATAAGTTTTCCTCCTAATTTTTATCATGAGTTGAATTGGAAAGAAACTATCTTTGGTTTTAGTATGCATAATAATGTGGTTGTTGAATCTATTAAACAAGCCATTTTAAAGCATATTTAGAAAACTAGATGTATTCTTGTGTTCTCTAACATACGTTATCAAACAACTATTACAAGGCTTTGCTCAAACATTGTTCTTCATATTCCTTCTCTCTCTTTGCAGCTTTAAGTCTTATCCAAGAAGAATGCAAAAATTATGGTTCAACTTTAGCAAATCAAACAGGAAGTTAAACATTTTCAGAATGATAACAATTGGCCAATGTCAAGGAGAGTTTAAGCTTATGAAATGATTATGCTTTGTCTCTTTCAAGCGTTTTGTGACTGCTTTATAATTATTATTAATCTTTATAAACTTATTTTCTAACTAACTAATGATAGCTTATATTCTTTGTAATTTACTTTGATCATCTATCTAAAAATACGAATCCTCTCAAATTCATTTTTTTATCTTTATCTGATGTAGAATAGATATTTCACTTACCAAAAAGTTAAAATCAATATTGTGTAACTTCACTCACTTCAATTGTAACTTCAGTCACTTCTATTGTGTAATTTCACTTACTTCAATTGTGCAATTGTTCCACTTTACAAAAGAATTCTATTCTTCTGCTTTACAGAAGACAAAAACCACATATGCAACTCCACTCTCATCAATTATGCTGGTTCCACTCTCAGAAAAGTACAATTCCTTATTGTATGGTTTAGCTAAGCGAATATGATCCCTAATCACCATTTTTTAATAATAATGCTAACTCATCTTTTTGTCTTTCCCTCAAGAGGATGTGCTTGGAAAATATGCACAAAATTCGGGAACAAAGTATGAAAGTGGGGCCCGGAGAAAGTTCAGTGCAGAACCACCATAGAGACCCATCATAAGATGATAACGATGGACCTCCAATGAGATTCCAAATGCAGATGGAGCCTCCCCATTCTATGTTCCCATGCACAGTTTTCTCCAAAAATACCTACTTCTAAATTTTGGAATTGCAGAAGCTCGAAGTCCATTGATTTGGAATTCCGATTCCCAGAAATTAGTTTTTTAGTGAGGGATATGTCTGTTCCTTTTGTAATTCTGTAACTTCACTTACCTCTCTGTAGCACTAGGTACTAATTTGAACAAATTGTTTGTGGAGGTTTTCCCAGTTAAGCAGAGGTAGCTGTTTTCCCAGTTAAGCAGAGGTAGTTGCAAAACAGGGGAAGTGCTTAAACCAAATCTTGGAAGCATAGATATGGGTACAAGCAACAAGCCTGAGGTTATGGATCCAGAGGGTGTGAAGGAATCAGTACATAAGACTACTTCACGTCCAACTCCAGTTTTTGATCTCCCAGTAGATTCAGAACACAAGGCTAAGAAACTCAAACGTACTACAATAGCTCAACCCCATATGAGAGCCTTCCACTTATCCTGGATCTCCTACTTTGCTTGCTTTCTTTCAACATTCACTGCTCCCCCTCTGATACCTGTCATCAGAGACAATCTCAATCTCACCAAGAGGGACATAGGCAATGCAGGCATAGCAGCAGTCTCTGGCTCCATATTCTCAAGGCTTGTGATGGGAGCTTTATGTGACATAGTGGGCCCTCGTTATGGCTGTGCATTTCTCCTGATGCTCTCTGCCCCTGCTGTTTTTGCCGCCGCTACAATTTCCTCTGCGCAGGGCTTCTTACTCATCCGTTTCTTCATAGGCTTCTCCTTGGGAACTTTTGTGTCAAGCCAATTCTGGATGAGCTCAATGTTCAACACTAAGATTGTGGGCCTTGCAAACGCAAATGCAGCAGGGTGGGGAAATATGGGAGGAGGAGCAACACAGCTGGTGATGCCTCTGGTTTATGACTTGATTCACAAATCCATAGGTTCCACCAGCTTCACAGCATGGCGTATTACTTTCTTCATACCTGGAGTGACGCTTGTTCTCGTGGGACTCATCGTCCTCATCTTCGGACAAGATCTGCCAGATGGTAACTATGCAGCCCTTCATAAACAGGGGGATAAAACAAAAGACGAATTGTCAAAGGTAATCAATCTATCTGTTAAGCACTTTCAAGATGATATTGCAATTAGATGCATGGATACTGGATAGTTACGAGCAGAGATAAAGATTTCAAAAAAAGCTAGCTCTGTATTTGCTTTAGATTTTGGATGAATATGTGACAAAAAAAATATTCTATTGCTTTGGATTCTTAAATTGTGTATGTTCTATCCTCTCTTCGGTTCCTAGTTTTAGAAAGTGTAAGAGTACAAAGTAAAAGGCAGAAAACAGAAGAATGAAAGAAAAGGCTGGAACTCGAAAAATTGATTGATGCATGGATTTTATGAAAAGCGTAATTTGTCTGATTTTGCTCTGAAGAAGTACAACAATAAAAGGAAACTTCCCAACTGATAACTATTAACAATTAATAGTAAATGGTTATAAGCAATTAGACAACTATAGAAGGTGGGGGCATAACTCAAGCACAGTTTGTAAAGATATGGGTTTTCTGATTTTCTGGTTTGTGTTTAGTTTGTATAGCTAAATCATAACACAAGAAAAGACAGAGTAAACTTGACCATAAGAGTTTTGGAAAATGTTTTTCTGCGGATGTCTTTGTTTTAAAATATTTTACATAATTTACATGAATAATATTAATACAGTTTCTTAAATCTACAATATTGTGCAGGTTGTCTGGCAAGCCATCAAGAACTACAGAGTTTGGATCTTGGCTCTTACCTATGGATACTGTTTTGGAGTAGAACTTACCATAGACAATGTCATTGCACAGTATTTCTTTGATAGATTTGATTTAAATCTTCACACTGCAGGCATAATTGCATCTACATTTGGGCTTGCCAACTTAGTAACCCGTCCATTTGGGGGATTACTGTCTGACATTGTGGCACGTAGGTATGGCATGAGAGGACGAATATGGGCTCTCTGGATTGTTCAGACTCTGGGTGGTGTTTTCTGTGTTTGGTTAGGAAAGGCAAATTCACTGAGCCTCTCTATTACAGTCATGCTGATCTTCTCCATGTTTGTGCAAGCATCATGCGGTCTGACCTTTGGAATAGTTCCTTTTGTATCTAGAAGGTTTGAATTCTGTATTTCCATTGCCACTGAACTGATTTATTAAGGTTCTATTTTTTCATTAGCTTACAATGACACATAGAACCAAATAAATCATAGGTTTTGCCCAGAGTTTTCATTAATGATACAAGCTATAGAAAATATATATCCTAAAGGCAAAAAAAAACATGCAGATGTGAGGATTTGTTTTAATTATAGTAGCAATTTCAAGATATACAAATTTCAGGTGTATCTGATCTGAGGGAAAAGGTTTTTTCAAATGTAAAAGAACTTGATTTCACAGGCCCAAGCTTGAATACATCTGCCTCCATGTATATTAGTCAGTTGAAAATGGAACACATTAACATTCTGTCTCTCTTTTCTGCCTGACTATTGCATCTAAGGGTGTTGTTGCTGGTAGCTAATACAAATATTGTGCATGTTGTATACATAACTGCAGGTCATTGGGGATAGTGTCTGGATTGACAGGAGCAGGGGGCAATGTGGGATCAATGGTAACACAGCTTCTGTTCTTCCTTAACTCCAACTATTCCAACGAGACTGGAATCAGCTTGATGGGTGTCATGATCATTGCCTGCACATTGCCTCTGTTGGGATTGTATTTTCCACAGTGGGGAGGAATGTTTTTTCCACCTTTCAAGTCTGAGAATGCTACTGAGGAGAAGTATTATGGATCAGAATGGTCTGAAACTGAAAAGCAACTAGGAATGGACAACATGAGCATAAAATTTGCTGACAACAGTCGCAGTGAAAGAGGTAAAAGATCGAGTCTAGCTTCTACCTCAACTCCAATGGAAAGAACGCCTCAGCATGGGTGAGGACCATAACTAGAAGCACCATCTTTCCTTGGAATGATTAAGGTAGCAGACAATTTTAAGGGACTTTTCTGCATACTAGATCGTGATTCAATGATAGAAAGAATTGGCCCCACCATTACACATTATATGTAGATGACGTATTATGCATGTTAATGTAGCGGTTATGGGTTGCAGACAAATATAGTAGCAAAAGTAATTGCGTCATAAGAATTTAGGAAAGTTTACTAACACTGTAATATTTGTGAACTGTTTTGTCCCCCACAAACTTTCTATTTTCCTAAAATGCATTGATAGTTGAGTCAAAAATTATTAGAATGTATTATTATTCTCCACTAATTTGAACTATTAAACTATGCTAACAAGAGCTCTCATAAAAGTTTGTAATTGGAAAATAGTTCTTATTTAATGGTTTGGGTTTGGTAAGGATATTTGACTTTTTTTAGTTTTATTATTTGGTTTTAGTCATTTTTTTCATATTGCTTTCAAAGATGATTCAGAGGATTTTCCTTTAATTTGATTTTATTAAAATGATTCTTGTGTTGCTTTCAATTTTGATTTAGGAGTTTTTTCCATTAATTTTGACTTTATTATTAGAATGACTCTTGCCTTGTTTTCAATTTTAAGCGCAAGTGATAGTGGAGATGGAATTAAAGAGAGCACATATATTTTTATATAATGTATAATGTTTATATAATGTTTATATTTTTATATATTTTTATATAATGTATAATGTTTATATAATATATATTTTTATATAATGTTTATATAATGTATAATGTTTATATAATGTTTGGTAAGGATATTTGACTTTTTTAGTTTCATTATTTGGTTTTAGTCATTTTTTCATATTGTTTTCAAAGATGATTCAGAAGATTTTTCATTAATTTGATTTTATTAAAATGATTCTTGTGTTGCTTTCAATTTTGATTTAGGAGTTTTTTCCATTAATTTTGACTTTATTAGAATGACTCTTGCCTTGTTTTCAATTTTAAGTGCAAGTGATAGTGGAGATGGAATTAAAGAGAGCACATATATTTTTATATAATGTATAATGTTTATATAATGTTTATATTTTTATATATTTTTATATAATGTATAATGTTTATATAATATATATTTTTATATAATGTTTATTTAATGTATAATGTTTATACAATGTTTGGTAAGGATATTTGACTTTTTTAGTTTCATTATTTGGTTTTAGTCATTTTTTCATATTGTTTTCAAAGATCATTCATAAGATTTTCCATTAATTTGATTTTATTAAAATGATTCTTGTGTTGCTTTCAATTTTGATTTAGGAGTTTTTTCCATTAATTTTGACTTTATTAGAATGACTCTTGCCTTATTTTCAATTTTAACTGCAAGTGATAGTGGAGATGGAATTAAAGAGAGCACATTTAGGAGTTTTTTCCATTAATTTTGACTTTATTAGAATGACTCTTGCCTTATTTTCAATTTTAATGCAAGTGATAGTGGAGATGGAATTAAAGAGAGCACATTTAGGAGTTTTTTCCATTATTTTTGACTTTATTAGAATGGCTCTTGCCTTATTTTCAATTTTAACTGCAAGTGATAGTGGAAATGGAATTAAAGAGAGCACATTTAGGAGTTTTTTCCATTAATTTTGACTTTATTAGAATGACTCTTGCCTTATTTTCAATTTTAACTGCAAGTGATAGTGGAGATGGAATTAAAGAGAGCACATTTAGGAGTTTTTTCCATTATTTTTTACTTTATTAGAATGACTCTTGCCTTATTTTCAATTTTAACTGCAAGTGATAGTGGAGATGGAATTAAAGAGAGCACATTTAGGAGTTTTTTCCATTAATTTTGACTTTATTAGAATGACTCTTGCCTTATTTTCAATTTTAATTGCAAGTGATAGTGGAGATGGAATTAAAGAGAGCACATATATTTTTATATAATGTATACAATAAGGTAATGATATTAAATTCTTTATGGATGTTTATCTTTTTATAGATTTTATAGATTTTATTTGTTAGTGGTATGAAAATTTTAACTTAATTGTGTATAATGTTTTGTTGTATCTTCTCAGAGTAGTCTTTAATCAACTAGGTTAAGAATATTTGGGAGCCCCATGACATCAAGCTCATTGGAGTTTGTAACCTTACTAAGATTTTTTATTTTTTATTTTGAAGACTCCCAACAAGTTCATATGTCTTTGAACCACTCCATTTTTTAGTTCATGTGAAACAATCTCTTGATGTTGTCTCATAGGACTTGTGATTTTAAAGTCTCTAAGAAATCCTCGATTGTGTTGGTTGACTAATCTCTTGTTTTCTTGTACATAATCTACATAATTGTCCTTCTCAAGATAGCTTTGTCCTCTAGACAACAAAGGATCTACATCAAATAGGTGGCTCGAATAGAGGTATACTTTAGTCTTCATCAATTATCTTCTCACCAATAAATTTTGTTTACAAGCTTAAATCTTTCTAGGCATGATCTTACTTGGTATGAGAGTTATGATAACTCCTTAGAGATTCAAAAAGTGGCATTGATTTTGAAGTAGGAAGACTTCAAGACTCTTTTATGTAAGCAATTCTATCATATATGTCATGAAGAGGAGTGGGTAATGCAGAGGCATTACTTGAGATAAAGGTAGGGATAGATCTTGCAAGCTTACCTGAGTGATTTTAGAAAGAGGGTATTCCAAATGAGTTAAAGGATGTAATGGATTGAGAAGTTCTCATGAAGTATGGTAGATGGCTATGTTGGACACTTGAAGAGGAAATTCCTCATGGCCAAGCCCTAATTTGTGTCCATGTGCACTACCTTGAGCTAGATGAGAAGGGGAACTCTTTTAACAAGAACACACAAAGTGATGAGCAATTTTTTGGTGGTGATAAATATATGGAAACTAGCAAAGATAAGGGGAAGAAACGCTACTTCTACTATTGAAGGGAAAATAAAAAGGGGAGTACCATTGCTTGCATTGTTATAGATATGGGAATTTGAAAGAGAAGTCATGAAAAATAAACTTGGAATTGACACCTTCTAATGAGAAAAAGGACAAACAAGTCAGTATGTCATATAATTTGTTAGAGATTGAGTGTACTTTAGATGTGCATGATTTATCATCATGTACCAAACTCAATAAGAAAGTGTAAATTGTTGGTGATAACTTGCACATGAAATTGAAGAGTTCACATAACTTTTCTAAATTAAAGTGTAAGTGAAAGGTAAGAAAATTAATGTCATGTTTGAATCATGTTCTCAAATAAATCTAGTTTCTAGTATGATGGTTAGTGAGTTCGGATCGGATGTTGTTAATCATTTGCATATTCATATACCTCATGACGACTGCAATAAGGAGCAACGTATGGTTTTTTCTTCACTCAATGTTCATAGATGAGGTTTTTTTCGTTGTTATCCCATTAGATATGAGTGATCTAAGTTTTGTTAGACCCTATTTATACATAAGGGATGTTATTTATCATAAGAGAAATAATCATATTATCAATTAATGAGTGATTCTAGGATCATGATGGGCCAAACAATGGTAATAGGGGTAAAAAACACATTTTTACTTAGCCAAAATCTGAAAATGATTATATAAATTTTTCTTTAGGTTGGGTGAAAAGTGAGTTTCGTGTTGGTAAAAACCAAAGCAAAATGGATATCCATTTAAAAATAACAGATATTCATTTCTAAATAATGGATATTCATTTCTCAATAATGGGAATCCATTAAGAAAAGATCAAAAAGATATCAATTTCTAAATGGATATTTATTTTGTAAATGTTAACAAGTAAAAAAAATAGTCCTCACTACTAAAACAACCCCCGACAGAGGAGAACAACAAAGAGAAATAGATATCTAAGTTGTAAAACTAATATCCATTTTTTAGTATATTGTTTGTGAGCTTGCATTGGCCATAGTCTAGAGGTAAGTTTGTTTTCTTTCATTTTTTTAATTTTTTTCTATTTTTTTGATTTTTATCTAAATTTATTCAGCTTCTATTATGATTTAGGTTTTCATTTTGAAATTGTGGGAATTAGTTAAAAAGTGCAATTTTTTATGTTTTGAATTGTAAATAGGTTTTAAATTATGGAGGAATGTCAAAACCCAACACCCCCCCACCAAACCCTCCTTCAAAATTGAAGAACAAATTGAGAGAAATATTAATGAATTGAATAACATTATAGAAATATATCATTGATACCCTTAATCATCTCTAATGGCATCCAACTTAGAGGGAATTGTTGCCAATGTTAGAACCATCACAAACCAAAATACTTCATTTCGATAATGCTACTAAATTTGAGAAGATCAATAGATTCTAGATGGAAAGTGATAATTCTAGATAAATAGATGTAAATAAGGTAAGGGGTGGTTTCTTTTTATTCTTGGCCTAGAGTCACAATTTGAAAGTTTTAGTCTAAGAATTAGCACATAAAAACTAATTGGAAGGGTTGGTTTGGCCCCAATATTTGAATATAAATTTATTTTTTTTAGGTTCATATCTTGACTTGGGTCAATCTTGTAAATTGTAAATATGAACGAAGATATAAAATATCTAATCTAAGAGTTAAACAATGTTTAAGAGTGGGATAGGTTTATCTTTTGATGGTTATCTAAGAATTTGGGCCAAAGAGGTGTCAAATAAATCCAAATCATGCTTTAAATTGAATATTCAATACATCCACACAAAATGATCTAAAATTGATTATTAAAGTACACATGATATGCATTTTTATCCATTATACCTATAATATATTTAAAATATTCAATTATATTTTATAATAAAAAATTAAAACTATTAAATTCAATCCTTGGTAACGATTTCTTTAAAGTTGAGAAAAAAAATTGCATGACACAAAATTCATCTAAAAATGTAGATGTGATGCATGATGATCAATCTTCTACACTCCATGCTTGTTTTACTCAAAAAGGTCATGATGATGTCATATAGTGACATATCTTTATCTATTATAGTGAATTTTAGTTATGATGTTACACCTTTTTACCCCTTCATGATGATATTGTGAGTCTTAGTGAATAGATTGTATGTGACGATTATGATGGTTGTAGAGATACTATGTTACATGTTAAATAATTATTTCTTACTAATTATGTGTTTTAAATGATAACTTATTTATTAGTGATTCTAGACTTTATTTAAGTGGTAAAGCTATATAATTGTTTGATTTGTCTTATTTTCTTTGCACTTTTTTCATGAACTTGGCAAATGCTTTCGTTACTTACTTTTCTAAACCTAGTTCCCATGAGGATATTATGGACATGGTGATTCCTTCTTGTGATTTATCTTTTCATCATGCTATCCATGTGGATTATGCATATACTAAACATATTTTTAATCACACATTTGGATATTCTAAGCATAAAGGTATTGCATTCAAACATAAAATTCAAGAACATATAGATAGAGGGAAGATAAGAATTGAACATACTCAATGAGCCCACAACTCCCTCATTTGATAAGGTAAACCGTATGAAAACAAATCATGTGCATCAAGGTATTACTCTTGTCTACTATAGCACACCCTATATTGAGGTTATATAGGACATAAAAGAAAAACCACATGATATGGGAGATGAAATCATTGCTTAGATATCTTTATCAATAATTCTTACATACCACATTTTTTATGCTTTTTGTTTTCATTTCTTATATTTATTTTTTCATGTTCCTAGTTTTCATGTGGATGACACAAAGACACTATTAGTGAAGTATATTGATTCAAGTAAATTTAAACATGTATTATGTACATTATTTATACTCAGTGATTTTGCTTATGCCATGTCTATTGTGATCCCCTTACATATTCAACCATTTACCTTGTGGGTCCTTACACTTTGGCCCCTTTGATAACGTTTTTTTTGCATCTCCTATTTTTACATCACCTTCTATATTATAGATCAAGCTTTGTTCCCCCACTTGGGGGGAATCTTTCTACATTTTTATTATGTTACATTTTCATGCTTGATCACATACCTTATTTGAATCCTATATCTTATTATGTTCTATAACTTAATTTTTTATACAGTCCTTGTTATGTACTTGGGTTATATGATTTTATGATGAAAAATGACTTATTATAGACTTGTGACTCTTGCTTTCCATGAATAAGATGTTCTTTCCAAGCTATGATTACTCGTATCATGATTTTGATTTACTCTCCATATTTACATCTTTTGATTCCATGTTTGGCATGATTATCATGTTTATCATATTAGATTATGCTTATCACATTTTATCAATAATATAAATGTTTGCATCATATTTCTATAATCCTTAATGTGTTTCCATGTTGATCATGATTTTTAGGTTTCCACTTGTGAGTTGTGTCTTGTCTTTTCCTTATGATTTTTTTCATTTTGAAATATTATCCTCCCATGAGATTAAACTTTCTTATCATTCTTATATATCTATCTTATCATATTTCCCATATTAGTAGCAATCATCCTTAGTTTAACTTTTATGATTATATCTTACTCATATTTATGCCTACATGCTTATTTATTGATAATAACCTATTTGTAATTACTATGACATTATTAAGGCATGGAGGGCCATCTTTCCTTATCACGTGGGAAAATATGCATTGCTTATGATTTATCTTATACCCTTTACACTATTTTAACCTTGATACATTATATTTTTCATTTGGAAAAAAATACTTTGATATATACTCTAATGATCACATTTTATAACGTTGTATAATGCATGACCTAGCCATGTTCTAAAATTTATCTTAGCATGTTGGGAAGCATTATTTTTCCCTGTCATATTATGTTTCTACGTGACCTAAACATGTTCTAAGAGTTACACTTGGGAGCACCATATCCATATCCACATTATTGATTATAAATCCACATTACTACTAGGTACTTACCACATACGTAACCAATATGTGTGCATGTTCTTGAATGCCAACTTGGGGGTATCTAATTAGCCTAGTGTTATACATGTCTATGGATTATTTTCTCCATTGAGGGTCACATCACAATTTTCACTTTCCTATTACTTGGGGAAAACATACACATGTGCATGTTCTTATCTCCAATTCTTGTGTTTACAAAGATGCTATCCGAGAGATAGAGTGCTAACGTCGGGCTTACCATGACACTATACCTAGAGTAGACTGGGTCCCAGAGTACTCAAAGCGGGCCAGCCAGAGACCACCAGAGGATCACGGTAACAGGGGCAAGGGAAGCATTCATGGAGATCGAGCATGATCTAGATGATGCACACTTTTTGTACCTTATGAGCTCATTTTTTATAGCCCGATAGGCATTTTGTACCGATTGACATATGTGTACAGTGATCCGATTTTATTCTTTGTACTATGACAGTGATATGATGATATGATATATATGAGCCAATTTTGATGTGATGTACTGTGTTCTCCTTTATGCATGAATGGTTTATTTCTATATGCTTTACAGTGATGTTTTATGGATGCATTTATTTTTAATGATGTATGCGTTATGATTAACAGATCTATATTATGCTAACCTATGATATGCAAATTTGATGATCTATTTATGATAATGCGATGGTCGGATATGGTAATGCAAATGCGGAGGTCGTAATATGCTACAAATTGAAATGGTGTTAATGCATAATGAGATGGTTTTCTGATATGCAAAATGCTATTATTCTAAATGTAATAAATGGTGATGTATTTGATGCAATGATATGTTTATACAAAGTGATATGCTAATGCCTAATGTAATGTGATGTTATGATGTTATGCGAATATGTATGCCTTAATGAATTAAATACTTATATACCTTATTGCTTATGATTATGCAAAAATGATTATGGAATGCTTATGTAGATGCTATGTGATGATTTAGATGGTAATATGAAATGGTTGTGAAATGAAAATGAATGTTTATGCAATGATCGATATAATACCATGAGATGCAATGTAATGGGTGGAATGCGATGACATGTATGCACCTATTTATGAAGAATGTTTATGATAACCTATCTATATGATGATTACAATGTAATGTGTATGTTTCCTATATGACACATTTATGTGATATGCTAATGAATTGTGGATGCAGGATCGATGGCGATGATAGTGATGATGATCAACTGTCATAGTACCTTGTTAGCACGGTTAAAAAGAAGTCGTTTCAACAAGACACAAAATGATGCAAATGCAAATGATGATAATGATGATGATGATGATGATGATGATAACTTGCCGAGGAATCAGGATTTTCAAAGGGCCGATTTCCTTATGTTTGATAACACATGTGGTACGATGCATCAAGGTATAAGGAACCAGGATGGTATGGTACCTAGTGTGATGGAATTTGACCTGACAAACAGATAGGAGTATTCTTATTCACACCTGACATACGGAAACCTTGCTAGGATGTATTTTAGAAGTTTCAGACACCTCGGACCAAAACACGAAAAGGTAAACCTATCCATGCAATAGTCAACAAGTTGTCCTCGACCTCTTCCATACATAGCTAACAAAGCAAGTATTCACTGAGGTTATTTTACAAGAACGTCCAACAAGCACAGTAGACAAAAGATAATGATCGTTGCCCCATTCTTATTTCTCTAAATCCTCTATTTTGGGATATCATCGAGACATCCTTGGAATGAGCGCAAAATAAGATAAGTCAAAAGATAAAGACCAAGTAAACAAACAAACTGATGCTCTTCAATACCGCTAATGGAAAGAGGATGTGTTTTCTAAGGATGATAACTGAAACTTATTGCCAAAAGATAATGCCCATTGTAGGAAGGATTCATCCTAGGACATGTTAGTGGATGGCGGCACGTCATTTCGTTTATCCAAAGTGTTCTAAGGGATGAATGATATGGGACCAATTTAGATGATGAGTTACCAATACGAAGAGATAACCAGCTTGCTTATGTACCGACTTAGTCTTAAGACTTGAAGTTTGGAGTTTTACTTTTAATCTGCTAGACTTGTTTCCGGTTGTCCTGCCAAAGATTAGGGATGATGATCAATTTATTATGGATGGTGTTTATTGCGGGTGTAAGCGAGATGAGACGGATGGATTTTTTCAAATGTTTGGATGTTTTTGATGTTTTTGCAATGTTTTGAGGCTATTTTTATATTTTTTGAGATTTTGCAAATGTTTTGATTTTTTGATTTTCCAATTTTTTTGGGATTTTCTAGGATTTTTACCAAGAAACTAACCTAAAGACCTATCCTAGCGGTCTCGAGGGCTGATCAACAGATTAGCCTTGCCTACGTTATATATGTAGAGACCACGTAGCTCTATTGACGATTGACCAATTTACAGATGATGATATACATGATGAGATGTCAGTTTATTATGACGGACTCCTATAGGACTGACCTAAATGTCTCGGGGGATGATCAAAGATCAACCTTGCCTACGTTCAAGCTCAGAGACGACGTAGTTTGACATGACGACCCTATTTTTGAGATTTTGATGATTTTGATGTTTTTGGATTTTCTTATTTTTTTATGTTTTTGGATTTTCTAATTTTCTGATTTGAGAACTTTAAGATCATACACGAATCTGATCTGATGAGAACATTCCCCCAGCGTGATGCAGTAGACTACTCTGATAAAGGCAGGACAGACTGACCTTGAGGATGGGCCAAGTAGTACAAGGAGGGATCATGATATGAACACATGACCAAGCTATGGTGCGGATGTGAGTGGATGTGTGATGGATGGAGACCTGAATGTGATGGATGATGGAAGCGAAATGGATGGATGATACAGATCAAGCCATAAAGATCCTGGTGAATGGAAAGTGCTTATTTATGCAAGGCACTTGTTTGCCAGGTTTTCACCAAGGTACTAGCCCAAAGTGCCATCGAAGTTGTTTTCACTAGAGGATGATTTTCTTTTATCCTTTTTCTAATTTTTTTTGGATTTTTTGCTTTTTTGCTTTTTTTGTTGTCACCAAGACACTTGTTTGCCAGGTTTTCACCAAAGTAGCCATTTTTTCAAGAATTTTTTTTATTTTTTGGATTTTTTGGCTTTATACCTTGGAAGATTTAAGCATAAAACTTGTTGAGATGGGAGCTATTCATTGGCTCCTGCAGAGGTTTCCCTTCAGGTGTTGATAACTGATATGCCCTAATTTGTAGCTTGTTGTGACGATGAAAGGTCCTAACCAATTAGGTTCGAACTTGCCTTTGCTGCTTGGGTTTGGGACATTCTTCTGATTTTCTTTTAAGACTAGTTCTCCGACTTGGAACATCTTGCTTCTGATTTTTTTGTTGTAGCTCAATTTGACTCTATTTTGATAGACTTGCAGGTGATTCAGAGCATCTATGCATCTCTCATCCAGTAGCTCCAGCTCGTTCAATCTTGACACGTGATAGTCCTCATCAGTGATGAGGTTTTGTAGTGATATTCTAAGGGATGGGAGCTTGATCTCGATGGGGAGTACGGCTTCTGATTCATAGACCAAGGAGAAGGGGATGGTGCTAGTGGGTGTGTGAATGCTAGTTCGATAAGCCCAAAGAGCGGGATTAAGTTGCAGATGCCAGTCATGACCTGCATCATTGACTGTTTTCTTGAGGATTTTTAGGATGGTTTTATTTGTGGCTTCTGCTTGGCCATTTCCTTGGGGATAGTATGGGGTGGAGAAGCGATGCTGGATTTTGAATTTCTCGCACAAGTCGTGAACCTCCTGGTTCTTGAATGGTGTCCCATTATCTGAGATAATGGCTTGGGGGACACCATAGCAGCATATGAGATAGTTCAGAATGAACTTTGAAATTTGCTTCCCAATTACATACATCATGGGTATGGCCTCCACCCACTTAGTGAAATACTCAATTGCAGTTATGATGAATTTATGGCCATTGGATGAGTTGGGTGTGATTTTCCCAATGAGATCGATTCCCCACTGCAAAAATGGCCATGGTGTGCTAATCGGGTGAAGCTCTTGAGCTGGAGCATGGCTGAGGTCCCCATGCTATTGACATTGTAGACACCTCTTAGCATGATCATGTGCTTCTCTTTCCATTGTGGACCAGTAATACCCCATCCTCAGCAGTTTCTTAGCGATGGTCATTCCACTCGAGTGTGAGCCATAAATACAGTTATGAACTTTGGTTAGAGCAGTTAATGCCTACTTAGCATTTAGACGGTGCAGTAAGGTACCTTCTATGCTTCTACGGTAGAGGGTATCACCTAGAATCACAAATTTGGATGCCTTTTTAATAAAGGTTCATTTTAGGCTCGATGGTAGATCAGCAGGTATGACTCCTATGCGAAGATATGTATAGATGTCATGATACCAAGGATCGCCAAGACCAACGATTTCACACACATATTCTGATTTCGGTACCTCGAATGTGGGGATGAGAAGCTGTTCGATCATAAATTCATATTTTGGCACGTTGTGAGGGATGTCTAATAGGGACCCAATTGTAGCCATGGCATCTACTACTCTGTTGTTGGTTCTAGGAATCTACTCAAATGTTATGTCAATGAAGATTCCTTGAGAGTCTCCACCAATTTCTTGTATGGAGTTAGCTTGTCATCCTTAGTCTGATATTCATTATTGACTTGATTTATGATCAACTGAGAGTCTCCATACACCTTGAGAGTGATGATGTTTGCACTGCTATCCTAAAACCTATAGTCAAAGCCTCGTATTCCGCTATGTTGTTGGTGCAAGGAAATGCCAATTTGTATGACTTTGGTATGCAATCCCCTTGTGGGGTGATGAAGAAGACACCAGCTCCTGAACCATGTTGTGTGTATGAACCATCGAAGTATAGTTTCCAATGGTCAATTACGTTGAGGTTAAAAATTGATTCATCTGGGAATTCTGAGACAAGAGGATTCTCAGAGTAAATAGGTGCTTCTGCTAGTTGATCTGCAATAACCTATCCCTTGATTGCTTTCCTCTCTACATACTTGATGTCATATTCTGACAGTATCATCACCCATTTTTCCATTTTTCCCGTGAGTAGTGCCTTGGATAAGAGATACTTGAGGGGATCAATTTTCGCGATCAGCTTTATCTTGTGTGCCAACATATAATGTCTGAATTTTTGGGATGCAAACACTACTGCGATGCAAGCTTTCTCGATAAATGAGTAATTTAGTTTGTGACCGACCATTGTTCTGTTGATATAGTAGATAGCCCTCTCCATTCTATTTTCATCATGTTGAGCAAGAAGAGCTCCAAGGGTTGTTGCTATTGCTGACACATATAAGATCAATGGCTTTCTCAGGATAGGTGGCATTAACACCGGGGTGTCAGTAGGTATTCCTTGATTTTGTTAAATGCATCTTCGCACTTTGTATCCCATTTTTATGCTACCCCCTTGTGGAGTAGGAGAGAATATGGATTCTTCTTGTCTGCCAATTGTGCTATGAATCATCGGATGGATTCAAGTTGGCCTTGGAGGCCTCTCAATTGTTTTAATGTCTTTGGTGCTTCCATCTCGAGGATTGCTTTTACTTTTTTTGGATCCACCTCGATACCCCTCATGGAGACTATGTATCCTAGTAGTTTACTTGATTGTACGCCGAAGACGCACTTCTTGGGATTTAGTCTGACTTTGTATTCCTCTAGTCTGTCAAAGATGGCACCTAGAGTTGCTATATGATCTTGTCTTTTTTCTAGATTTTACTAGGATGTCGTCGACATAGTCCTCGACTATTTTGTGAATCATGTCATGGAATATTAATGTCATGGCCCTTTGATAGGTTGCTCCTATGTTCTTTAGGCTGAATGGCATCATGTTCCAACAATATGTCCCCCATAGACAAGTGAAAGTCATCTTATGTTGATCTTCTTTTGCTATCATGATCTGGTTGTATCCTAAAAACTCATCCATTGGCGATAAAATCTCATGTCCTGCTGTCATGTCTACTATCATGTTGATGTTGGGAAGTGGAAAATCATCCTTGGGACATGCCTTGTTTAAATCTCTAAAATCTGTACAGATTCTAATGGCTTCGTCAGGTTTTGAAACAGGTGCCAAATGTGATACCCATTCTGGATAATCAATGGGTCGGATAAATCCTGCATCTAACAACTTTTTGAGCTCCATTTTGATCAATAAGGCTATTTAAGGATGCATTTTTCAAATATTTTGTTTGACTGGCTTAGCTTCTAGATACACTGCTAAGTGATGAACCACAACCTCTGGATCAAGCCCTGGCATGTCAGCATAACTCCATGCGAAGTTGATTTGTCTTTCCTTTAGGAATGCTGCTAGGAGTTCTTGCTCTTCTGATAATAGTGATTCTACATAGAATGTGATATGCGAGGCCTCCTTTGTTCCTAGGTTGACAAGATTGCATTTTTTGGCCAAGACTGTTGATTTCTCTTGATGAATAGCTCTTAGAGGAAGATTGAATCCTTCATCCTCGGGCACCTCAGAGAGGTTTTCACCATTGGATACGTCCTTTCTTTTTACTTTTGTCTTGTCAGAGAGTGCCACAATGTGGTTTTCACTCAAGGACTTAGATATGATTCTTAGTTTCTCACTTTTGTGACTGAAGGATTCATTCATTTCCCTGTAATAGGCATGTGTGTCCAACTCCATTATGAACCCTGCCTTGTGATCCCCTTTTGGAATGTTATCCCTCAATCCCACAAATTCTGAGAGTGCCTCATCATTTTTGAATGTATCAAGAACTGGTGTTCCTCGTTGGTCATAGTCAATCAATTGGGGATATACTAAATGGATCTCATGATTTTGATGATCTGTTTCAAAGGAGACATGCTAATCATACATAGGGCGGTATCTTCGAATAGCCTAGGTAGGGTGGTCATGGTATCCTTGTCATCACTACTAATATAGGGCTCAATTATAAAGTTATGTATGTCCCTATCTATGGATATTAGTGAGTGTACTTGTGTTAGCACTGGCTGAAGAGAAATATTAACTGTTCTAACCAAAGGACTTTGGCCACATATGGTTATTCTCGGAGGGGTACATCTAAGGCCAAGATTTTTTATGGGTCGTGTCTCTAGCATGATAGGTATTATGAGGCCATTGTCGTTTTGTCCCAGTCTTTGATTTCTATCATAGCCCATTGCGAGCATCATTTGTAGGCCCTTGCTTGTCTCATCCATTGGTAATTCAGGTGTCAGTTTTTCATCTTGATACAACATGTGAGATGGATCTCCTTCAATAACCTCCCAGCCAAGGTCTCCCCAGCTTGTGAATTCGGGATAGTTTTCAGGATGCGTTTATGATGTGGAGGCTTGATTTTCTTGTGGGCATCCTCGTGATCTAGGAGATTGTGGTAACTCTCCTATCACAAAAGCATTGTTAGGAAGCTTATAGCTTCCACAACCGTCCTCCTAGATGATGAGCTTGATGTCGGAGATGGTGGGGATGGTGGGAATGGCGGGTGTCTCTGTCGTAGAAGTGGATGCAAGAGTGGCGGGGTCGATATATGGTGTGGATGGGCCCTCATCATTTTTTGGTACTTGGGGGATTTTGTAATACTTTGCCTCAAGATTTTTGCAATATGATAACGGTTTGGGATCTCCATGGACGGTAACCTCTTGTCCATTATGTGTAAATTTCACACATTGGTGGAAGGTTGATGCTATGGCTTTCATCGCATGGATCCATGGGCGTCCCAAGAGGATATTATATGGTAAGTCAAGGTCGAAGACCTGACAAGTGGTTTCCATGAGAGTCAGCCTTACTTGAATAGGGAGTTTAATCGTGCCTTGAGACACTCTTTCTTCGTCATCATATGCTCTTATCGTGATGCCCTTTCCTTTGTCGATGGAATCTTCTGATATTTTCAACTACTTGATGAGGCTAAGAGAACAGATGTTTAAACCTGCACCTCCATCCACCAAGACCCTTTTTATTTTTATTTTGTTCACAATGGCTTCCAAGTGAAGTGCATAGTTGTGGGATGGTTGGGTGGGGAAATCTTGGTTAGAGAATGTAAGGATATTAGGCGTTATGATATTTTTTACCATAGCTTGGAATTTGTTCGCATCAAGATCTGCGAGGATAGTGGATGAGGCTAATGCTTCCTCAACGATCTTCTTATGGGCTGATGATATTTTTAACAACTCCATGATGGAGATGTGTGTTGGAGTTCTCTTGAGTTGATTTAGGACATTGTAGCCATTAGGAACGGATCTAGATGTAGGGACTCTATTTGGTTGGGATGATCCTGCAATGGTGACTTTGCTCCTCTTGTGGTGACTCCACAATCTTCGTCATGGGCGCCCTTGATGGTGATGACCATGCAGTCTTCATTTAATGAGGCAACGACGGATTCATACACATGGTTTACATTACCCTTCCCTTTGTCATTTTTATTCCCTTTGTTACCATGATTCAGCATTGGATTCATATATATCTTAAGATCCTGATTTCCCGTAGGTTGTTCCACATTTATGATTTTCTTATCAATGAGATCTTGGATGATGTTTTTGAGTCTCATGCAATTGTTTGTGGTGTGGCCTTTGATTTTGTGAAATTCGCAAAGTTGATTCTCATTATACCAAGGAGGTTTCACATCCGGTTCTTGGTAATTTTCAAATGTACGAGGCTTGATGAGTTTTTCGTTGATCAACTCTTTCATTATGTCCTCAAGTGGTTCCCCCAAAATGGCGTATTTTCAATTGAGATAAGTTTTGCGTTGAGGTGGTCCCCTTTGGTCATTGAGATTATTGATGGTTGGATTGTTGTTGGGTTGGTATGTTGTGTGATGAGTGTTTTGATGATGTGTTTGGATTTGTTGCATGGGTGTATGTTGGCATGGACCACTAATGACCACCTTGGCATCCACGACACCATCATTAGTAACATTTTTATTCCTTGCCCACATGCGAGGTTTGTCATTGTAATTGGATGGTGGGCGGTTGTTTTGTTGTTCATGGTATGATGTTGATTCTGCGGGATGAGTCACAAGGGCTCTTTCGATGCTAAGCACCTTGGAGATCAATTGATCATATGTGGTGATGCCCTGAACCTTGAGATGAAATTTTAAGTGGATTTCAAGGTTGGCTATGATGGTGCAAATTTTTTGTTCTTCTGGCATGGTCCACTTGCTCCAATTGGCCTTGGATCACCATTGTTGAAGGAATGAAGTGAAAGATTCATTATTTCCTTGTTTTAGAGCATATAGTTCTTCAAGACTAACATCCATTGCAATGTTACATGTGTAGTTTCTAATGAATGTGTCTCTAATTTCTTGGAATGTTCTAATGCCTGAAGGTAAGCAAGAGAACCATTCTATAGCAGGGCCTGCCAAGCTCCTAGGGAATAGTCACATTAGATAAGTATCGTCATATGCAACCTCCATGTAATGAACCTAGAATTCCCTGATGTGGTCTTCAGGGTTTCCCATCCCTCGATATTTGTCAAATTTGGGAATCTCGAATCCATTAGGGAATGGTTTCATTTATAGCCTCCTATCAAATGGATAGGGACTCAAATTACTTGGTGTTTTGGTTGTTCGCCCTGATTGAAGATCAAGCACTTGCCGCGAGAGCAACCTGATTTGTGTCGTGACATCATTTTATGAATCAGGGAGTGGGATGAAGGTGGTTTGGGGTGTTGCAATCGTGGTTTGGATGGGTGGGTTGTTTGGTGTGTTGTTTGACGTGTTGTTCAATGGTATATGTATGTTTTGTCGAGCAAAGTAGGCTTCTACTTTCTTTTGTATGAATAACGCCTGTTGTTGATCTTGTTGTTGTTGTGCTAAGATTTGTGCTTGTTGTTGTGCTTGTTGTTGTTCCAAAAATGCTTATTGTTGTGCTTGTTGTTGGGCTACCAATTCTACTGCTTCTTGTTGCTCTTGGTACTGCTTTAATGCTTGCTAATATGCTTGCACTTGCGCTGCTTGTGCAAGAAGTTGTGCTTGTGCTTGATATTGGGCTTGTTGTGCTTGATATTGAGCTTGCACTTGAGCTTGAGCTTGCACTTGTGCTACTTGTACTTGTGTTGTTTGTTGTTGCAATAGAAGTTGTGCTTGAGCGACCCTTTGTGCTTACAATGCTTGTACGGCTTCTTGTTGTTGTTGTTGCAGTAAAGCTTGGGCTTGTTGCACTTTCAATGTGGCTTGTGCAGCTTGGGCAACTTGAGCAGCTTGGGCAGCTTGCTGAGCAACTAGTTGTTCGGCTTTTTGTTTTTGAAGTTGTTGGTATCCTCTTTGGAAAGCAACTTGCAATGTTGCGTCGTATTGGTTTGATGTGGTGAAATTTGGTGGTGGTGGAGGTGGTGGTGGATTTGGAATGGTGTTTGTGAAGGTGGTGTTGGTGTTTTGCGTGATGGATGGTGCTATTGATGTGATTGGTCCTTGAGAGACCATGCTTTGTGACGCTAAAGGGATATTTAATGTTGTTGCCATTACTTGTGTATTTGTCGTTTGTTGTTGCAATATCAACGACAAATTTTAAGCATTTGGTACAATGCTTTGATTGATGGTTGGGATATTGTTTTGATTGATACTTGGTAGAGGGGGAAGCCCTAAACCAAGGAGTGATGTGGATGACAATGGAAATGGTGGAAGAGGTGGAAATGTAATGGGTGCGAGTCCTTGTGAGAATGTTGTGGTGTCGAATATGCCCCCTGGTCCGAACATATCTCCCTCTTCTTGTGAATTTGTGAGAAGAGATGTTTGAGGTGTTGTGTGAAAAAATGATGATGATGGATCATGATGGAATGTGAGAGGAACATTTTTGTGAAATGGGTTTTCGGGTATGTTTTGTTCCAATGTGGTGTTTGTGTCCACATTTTGATTATTAACAAGGGGGTGTGTTTGAAGTGCATTGATAAATTCACTTCCCTTATTAATGTCGGGTTGGGTTGGAGCAAACGATGTGATTTGTGGAATGTTTTGCATGACGTTTTGGGATGGAGGTGTAGATGAAATGGGGATGGTGGATGAGATTGGAGGAAATGATGTCTCCCTTATGGTACTTACGTCAAAATATGAAGGTATCTTGGCCCCTTGTTTTGTTAGTTCAAGCATGTATAATGAAGGATTGAGTCTCATCATGATGTTGATGATTTTATGATTCTCCAAATTTTGGAGCATTTCAGTCATTTCTTCGTGAGACATTCCAAAGGTAAGATCCTCTCCTTGATTTTCTTCTTGTGGATTTTGTGATGATGAGAGGGTCAATGGATTGTTTGATTCAGCTAGATTCATTTCCATGTTTGTTTGGCTAAGATCGCTTGAAGCGAGTGTTTCTTTGTTGGCTTCCATACTCTTCTTGTATTGAGATCTAGTTAGAACCATAAAACAAGGATCAATCTTTGAGAATATGGGAGATGAATCTCTTGATTCTTTGAATTGATCTCTATTTTATGCTCCAAAGTAGAAAGTTTTTAGGATGCTTTGAGGATCAAAGATGATGATGTGTTAATGATGTTAGGGATGGATGATATGGATGTTTTGGCTTTTGATAAATCTTGAATGAGATACTAGGCTTTTAGGACTTGTGGATTTTGATTTTTGATTTGAGATTTTGTCCTTGATTTTGATTTTGGTTTTGGTTTGGATTTTGAACCAAAAAACCCTAAGATGTTGGATGATGATCTAAGGGATAGCTTTGTTCAAAGGATGATAATTTGAATATGCGTGAGGAGAAGGATGCATCTACCCACACCTATTCAAACAAGAAGATTGTTTTACTAAGCATATGAAGAAGGATTCATCTACACACACTAAGCTAGACAAGATGATTTTGATAACTTTGACTAAGTATATGCAAAAGGATGCATCTACACATGCCTAGCCAAAGGTGCTTTGATAAATATTTTCAAGGATTTAGTCTCAATGATTTTGATGCTTTTGATTTTTCCATGAAGCCTAGTATTTAGGATGATTTCAAGATTCTCCAAAAGGATATGATGAGATGATGTTTGTTTTGATGTTTTGAAGGATGGATGAAAAAGGATTTTGATATGTTTTGATCCTAAGATGAACCTAAAAAAGGTATACCTTGTTTGCCTAGACCTAGGTATTGAAGAGTATGCAAATGCTTCCTAATGACCTTTGTAACCAAGAAATGATTTAATTTGAACACACATTTTTGTATTTCCAATCAATGATTTTTTGCTTTGGGGTTATGAGTCTCCAACACATATGAAAGTTCTTTTTGCTTAGCTTTGCTTAATGTCTTTATTTTACCAAAAACACTTTCTTCAATTAGGTTTTCAAACTAAGATGTCCAATGTCTTAATTTCTTCAAACCCCACAAGATATATTATGTGGAGATTTAATGAACTTAAGGCAAGGGTTTCCTATTGTTTACTTAAGAAGACAAATTGAGATATAATCCAATGTTTAGAAACCTCTAAGGATGTGAATCCCAAGGGAAAGCAATAACATATGGATTGAGTCAATTGTATTTTTCCTCAAAAGCGTTTGAAATTTGGGTGTTGTTAAGTGTTTGTTTTCATGATGTTTTCGCTCAAGCAATCCATTTTGTAACCCAAGAATAAGTACAATCCTATGGATGTGTAAGACAATATTTGTTGGATTCCCACTTGGATAAGTCTAGCTACGCTTATCTCTAGCGAATGGTTAGATGCTTGATCCCACTGGCTCCCCTCCACGACACTCACTTATATGGGGCATCCAAGCATCAACACCCATGAAACTCCCATGGCATGTTTTCCATTTCTACTATAAGACTGTAAAAGTGTGGGGCAGCTTCAGAACGACCGTTCTTGCACTAGCAAATAGATTAAAGGATTTTGGAAAATTCTAGCACATGGGTTTTAATAAGGACTTTTCGTTCGTAGGAGTTGACCCAACGTGGCAAGAGTCCCCTTTTGGATCCATCTTGTAGGAGTCAACCGCGTGATATTGACGTTTCTTCCAATATCCACATTTATATCCTGACTAGAAATACTCTTGGCTTTAGAGTGTTATCGGTTGAGTCGTTCCCTTTGGTGAGTACTTTTTCCCCAAGGTAGGCCCTCTAGGATAAACAAAAGTGAATGAAGAACAATATTCGTAACTCGATCAATCCTTGTTGGCAACAAGGAGAGAGAATATACGCAACAAAGCCCCCACTCACACTCACACAAGATTTTGTTCAATTTTAAGCCCAAATCGAAGTGTACAGGTGATTGCTTTGTCTTGACCCAAAGCCATGAAAAAGGCCTTTTGATTCTCAAAATTGCTATAAAGTGTGAGATAAGCGCATATGTCCTTTTTCAATGGTTTTAGCCTAAGTAAGACTTCACGAAAAACAAAGCTACACTTGTTCTTTTTAGATCCACAAAGCAAAATGTGAGTTCATTTTATAGCACCAAATCACAAGTGAAAGACATTTGTTCAATTTGTTAATCCCATAAACAAAATCTAGTAAGTTGTGATCCTAGGATTCGTTTTAACCCTTTGCAAAAAATGGAAAATGTTATTTTTTTAAGCCTAAATGAAAATTAGTGTCCTAAGAAAGAAAAAAGTTGACAAATTCCTAAAGGAGTGTTAAATAAACACTTAAGTATTTAAAAAAACTTTGATTGAACGAAATGTCATCATCCTTTGATTTCGATTTCCAACCTACAAAGAGAAAAATAGTCAGATTCTAGAAAAAACACAGAAGTTAAAAAAGTAGAAAACAGAGGAAGAAGCAATCATAAATTAAAGGCACATGCTAAAATTTAAATTTTCCTTTTTTTCTGTCTCCCAGCGTCGCAACTCGTGAAGGCCTCACACTTTGTTCTCCCAATGGTGCCCTCACAGTGCCGCTTACCAGTCAGCAGCGCTCTGTGTCGGGACAAAGAGCTCGATTGTGTCGCGATCTCACCCAGCATCGCAATTCGCGTCCAACGTCGCTGTTTGATTTTTTTAAAATTTGTCTATAGGTCGGCAAGTCTAGCAGCGCAATTTAAAATTCAAAATTTTGGTGGGATGAGCCCAACGGTGCAGTTTGTGTTTCAAGCAGCGCCATATAGCGACGTTGGTGAGCCCGCAGTGCTAAAAAAGGGATGCTGATGAGCTTGTGGTGCCAAAATAGCGACGCTGATGAGCCCGCGTTGGAATTTCCTGTGTGTTAAGAAAAATGTAGAATTTTCACAAAAATGTTAGAAAAAGTGATATTCAACCCTCCTTCTAGCACCAAATGTGTGAACCAAGATCTTAATACCTGAAAAACAACATGAATAAACAAGTTAGACAAGGAATTACAAGCTAGAATCTAAGTTCCTCAAGAAATCCATTTATCAATGCTCTAAATAGGAAAATGAAAGCAACACAAATGAGAAACCAACAAAAGAGATTAAATCCTATGAAAGCAATGTAAATTCTTGATCTCTTGAGGGAGTTGGTGCCAATTTGATGTGGAAATTTGGCCCTTTCCCAACTCCTATGCAAGCTTTCTTGATTGATGATGAAGAGTAACCCACTTTGATGAATATTGATGAAAACTCCAAGCCAAATCTGCAAAAAGCCTAGCTAAGAACTCAATGATGGATGGAAACTCAAGAAATATTTGAGCATGGTAACTTTGCTTGGATTGTGGATGGATAAATGAGGATATGAGCTCTTTATTTATAGGATTTCAAGATGGATGAATGCCCAAATTTGAGCAACGTGGGACTAACATTCATCCAATGATATGATGCCACTTGTCAAGCTATGAATGGATGATGGATGTGCAAGATTTGGGGTTTGTGCCAATAAATGCCAATATTTGAAATTCAAATTTGTTCAAATGACATGCAAGAGGGAAGAAAAAATGCAATAAATGCCACTTGGCTCAAGGCAAAGGACATGTAAGAGATCTTAAATGCCTTGTTGGATGTACATGTTAACTTGGAATTTTTTAATTCAAATTGAGAGAATATTCCAAAAGATGCCTTGTGAGGAAAATAGAGATTTAATAAATGAATTAAATCTATTTTCATGTGCAACTTGCATTATCTAGAGGATGTGACATGAAATGAGATTAAATTAATCAAGGGTTAATTAATTTAACAGGAGAGATTAGATGATGTGACTTATTTGACTTAGATTTATGGATTTATTTAAATCAAATAAGAGGGAATATGATAAGAGACTAATTAAATAAAGTTTTTGATTTATTTAATTAAAAGGGATGGTGTTAGATTAAATCAAATAAGGTTTTAATTTATTTAATTTAATGGATAGACTTTAGAGATTTAATCAAATAAATTGATTATTTAATTAAATAGGGATAATTAAATTAGATGGATTGATTTAATTAACAAGAAAAAATGACTTAATTAGACAAAATGATTTATTTAATTAAGAGACGAATATTGATGAATTTAATCAGATAGGGGGAATTTGATTAAATGGTTAGACCGATCGATGATTCGAGAAGAAACGATGTTAGTAAGTCAGGATCAGATGCAAGATGCCAATCAGTATATTTTACGTGTCTACAACTTTTATGATTATATCTTACTCATATTTATGCCTACATGCTTATTTATTGATAATAACCTATTTGTAATTACTATGGCATTATTAAGGCATGAAGGGCCATCTTTCCTTATCACGTGGGAAAATATGCATTGCTTATGATTTATCTTATACTCTTTACACTATTTTAACCTTGATACATTATATTTTTCATTTGGAAAAAATTACTTTGATATATACTCTAATGATCATATTTTATAACGTTGTATAATGCATGACCTAGCCATGTTCTAAAATTTATCTTAGCATGTTGGGAAGCATTATTTTTCCCTATCATATTATGTTTCTACATGACCTAAACATGTTCTAAGAGTTACACTTGGGAGCACCATATCCATATCCACATTATTGATTATAAATCCACATTACTACTGGGTACTTACCACATACCTAACCAATATGTGTGCATGTTCTTGGATGCCAACTTGGGGGTATCTAATTAGCCTAGTGTTATACATGTCTATGGATTATTTTCTCCGTTGAGGGTCACATCACAATTTTCACTTTCCTATTACTTGGGGAAAACATACACATGTGCATGTTCTTATCTCCAATTCTTGTGTTTACCTCAATTGCATTCAAGATATCTTATTTTATTATCAAATAATGTATCCATGATATTAATTTACTTTACATGATTTACATGTTTATATTCTTAGCTTACATTTGCATGTCATGTTCTATTTTTCTCTCTCCTCCAACTACTTGTATTTGATGGATGCACCCAATTGAAAGGGGGCACATCCCATTACTAACACTCCTATGTTGAGATTGTAAATAGTTAGAAATTCCTACACAAGGACTCTTCAACATGTCAAACAGATCATCACCACACACCATTATAGTGATTGATATGTCATGTCATCTTATTACCAATACATAGAGTGGAGATAACCATACCACTTTCCATGTAGACAATTTTTTGTATAACCACAACTTCTCCTTCCTATTATCATTAATAGTAAAATTTAGTTTATAATTATGATCATTTTTACTTGCATGCACGTATTTTCTCTATTTTAAAAGTACCCATGGAACACACATGATACAATCTAGAGGGGTTAATTATGTCAATCTTAGTATCCTTTTATGTCTAAATGTTTACTTTATGTGCATATTTGAGAGTGTTTATTTATATTAAGATTCATGTTTGTGTCATGATTCAAATGCACCTCAAGGTGCAAGGGAAATGTAGTGGTGAAATTTTCATACTTATGTCAATTTATATTTAGTTTTAGGCTCATTTTGAGATAATGGATTAACACATTTACATGAGAAATGATGCAATATTTTTCAAAGTTGAACTCATTCCTTGATCTTTCACCTATCTTGATTTACACACATGCTTATGCATTTAACATTATCCCATCCATTCCTGCACATTTCCCCACACACTTTATATTTATTGTATTTGTATGTCTAAATATGAATTCCCTATATCAAAATTATAGTTTCATTATCCCAAGTCAATCCCATGGGTGTTGGATAAATCCTTCATTTGTACATTTGAACCCTAAAATTTTAAATTTAAATTCATATTTTTGTGACTCCCCATTTTATTCCTATCATAAGAAAACTTTATACATTTTTTTCATATTGTATTGCTATGTAATCTTACTTTAAGGAATTCAATATGCATTCGTTTAAGATCATTTGATATTTCATACTAAAGGGAGAATAAAGTAATAAATATAATATCATCACACTTATGAAAGAAGTGTGTTATAATACCCCAATATTGTGCTCAAGACATTAATGGTAGATGAACATATGAACATTTTTTTGACATTGCAATTGTGACACATTCAAACTCACACTATATGAATGTCATTACTCAACATGAGAACATGCACATAACATAGTCAATTCACACACATGACTACACAAGTGGAATTCTTAATTGCTCATATGACAAATCATCATTAATTTTTTACAAGGAAATAGAGTTTCATCTAGCTTCAAGATGATCAAAACTAAGACTCAATCATCCATACTCAAAAATAGAATAATATGATAAGAGATATACAATGTTTCAACCCTCAAACCCTAATTATACATAACTAAACATCCACACGGACTTGAAATGATATTCTAACATTTGATTCACTCACATGATAGGGAGGATGAATGGGAGATCCAATATCTCACCTAGACATACACTAGGCTAGTCATTCATACACCAGACATGAATTTGAACTCAATAAGATGAAAAAATATCAAAGTATGATCCAAACTTGGGTGATAGGAAAGAAAGGGATATCCTAGAGAGAAACTCAATTTTAGGTAAATTTATTGAAAAATATTTAGAAGTTCTCATTGTCTCCAAATTTCCCCTATTTCTAGTTAAATCACTTTGAGGCCTATGCAAATCACCCATGATGCTAGTCAAACTGCCCCTATTCTAGATAAGTGATTCCAAGTAAATTGCACAAGGTGTAAGTTAGATAAAAAAAGTTCTCAAAAAACATAGAACTTTGTTCCAAGGCAATCCAAAATATCCCCAACAAGACTAAAACCATAACTCACTCAAGACTAAGTTTCCACCTTCCAAGAAAAGAGTCAAGAGCACAAATCTCAAGACAAGTGAAGAGCTAGGTCTTAAAAAGCCACTGAAAACCTACATTGCCAAAGGTGCAATTTTTATGTTAAAAGGTTTGTTTACAAATGGGTGGAACCAACCATATCAATTATGCCTAATGTTAATTTTCCACATTAAAATTCTTGTAAATCATAAGTTCAATTTTATCCTGTGGACATAGAAATTGTACTCCTTTGTAGATAGTACAATCTGGTCTAATTTAGTCCTATTTTAGACACCCTTACATCAATCACCCCTTAAAAATTGCATTTATAGGCCCCTAATGCTCATTATTTTGGACTTTAAGGCCTATTCCACTCAAAAATCATACAAATCCTGACAAGCAACATTCAAACCACTCAAATTTCATGAAACCCACCTCAAAAATCCCTAGTGGGACTAAGTCCCCACCCTTGGCGACTTAGTCCCTTCTGAGGTATTTTTCACTTTTGAGCAGGAAAACCATCAACTTAATTCAAAATCCTAATGGATGTCGGCCAGTGAAGTTAAAATAATGAATAATTTGGTGTTAATTCCTATAAATACATGTTTTTAGGTTATTTTTCACAACATTAAGTCATTTTCAACAAACAAATTTAAGAGTCAAGATTCATTAATCTATCTACAACAAAGTTGAAGATTTAGGGCAGCAAGCTAGGGTTTTTTTAAGTCTTCAAGCTCACTTTTTGTCCAAGATCTTACATTGCAAAAGGTTGATCATGGATTCCTATGGAGAATCATGGAGAAATCTAGGTTGAGGAGATGCAACTAGCCATCAAATCAATCCTAAGGAGTTGTTTTCAAAGTGATTCCATCTTCCATTTTCTCTCTATCTTAAGCCTAAGGAAGGCTTGCATGTCATTAATATTCATTTATAATGTGATTTAATGTCTCTTAGGATGAGTCTTGCATTGTTCTAAATCCAATTATTCATCTTATTCTTACACATTAGAATAGGGTTGCATCTTATTTTTAGACTTCCCAGTCTTAGACACACTTACGAATAGGGTTTTATGCATACTTTATCTCTTTCAAGGTTTAAATATCAACTAGGGGTTTGACCAAGGCAAACCCCCCATTAGAAATCAATTTATACTCTGTTTTGCAAGTATTTTTGCAGATTCAAATCTGAGTTTCTGTCAGAAAATAGAGTGCAAACTGTGGGCTTTTGCTTCCACTTTCATATTTGCATAAAATCCTAAGTGGATAAGTTGCCAATAGTGGCAAATTAGTTCCACTGCATTGGTTTTTCAAATTTTTTAGCGGTTTTGGATACCCTTTTGGCATAAACAAATTTCTAGGCAGTTTCCCTAATCTGGGACTAAGTCACCCAACTTGGCGTAAGCGTCAAGAATTTTTGAGGTATTCGCAATCTTCACTTTATCCTTCATTAGTCTTCAGGTGCACAATTTTAGTTTATCACCTTTATCTTGTTTTGTATTACATTCATTCTATCTTTCTACATATCACAATGTGTTTTCAAACAACTTGCATTTCTTAGGTATTGCATTAATAAGTCATCTCTTTTATCATCTTATTGCATTTAGACATCATATCTAGGCATACTACATCCATTCTTACATTGATTTTGAGTGTTTACATTGCATTTTGGCCCATCTTTCTCCTTTTAGGTGAAAAACCCTAGAAGTGCTAGAAAGCCATTAGGGTGCCAAAATCTTTGTATACATTTTGGTGAACCCAACTTTAGAAAAAAAATTCTTCTGATTTCAAGTGCATCCTAGGGTTAACTTGCATCAACATTGCATTAGGTTTTTTATTATTTTTCATTCTAGGGTCTTAAACATTGTATTAGTGAAAATCTCATTTAAGCTTGCATTATTGCATTTCATTTCTTTGCCAAATAGTGAAATTCTACATTTGACCATTAGATTTGCATGGTATAGTACAAAACACATCAATATGCATCAGAAAATTCATAAAAAATTCAAAAAATCCCCTACTAGGACTAATTCACCACCTTGGGTGACTTAGTCCCAGTACACATTTTACATTAGTGTTTTCAACATTTTGTTTCTAGTTTCTGCAATTACTGTTTGTTTCAGTTACTTTTCTATTTTTTTTCAGTTATTTTCTATTACATTCAAATCATTAGCATTAGAATCATTTCCTTTAATGGCAATGGATAGCATTAGATTTTTACAATGTTCATTTTCAGCATTACTTCCTAGTTCATTTAGATCAAATTCATCAAAAAATGCAAGCAAAAACCTCAAAACATCAAATGAACCAATAAAAACTATGCTTCACTTTATAAAAACTATATCATCCAAACCTTTTAGTAGTGATGACTTGGATAAGTTAGATGAATCTCTACAAGGTTTTCTCTCTCTAAGTTCTTCCACTAAGGCTTGTGATGACAAACTCAAACCAACCAATGATAACTTATCTTCCAAACCTTTTAGTAGTGATGACTTTGATATGTTAGATGAAGCCCTTGAGGACTTCATCTCACAAAATCCATCCACTAAGGTTTGTTGTGAGCAACCTAAAATAAAATATGTTAATATAATTCAACCTCAACTTTTCCTTTACCCACCTTCACATAAACCTCCACCTCCACCTAAACCCGAGTTCACCCTTTACCCACCTAACCATGATGTTGTTGCTCACACACATTACACTAGAAATAACCCATAGCCACCTCAACCAACCCCAACCTCCTTACCTTTTCCCAATTCTATACTACTTAGTTCCCCTCGATTAAGGGAGTATGATCTCGTTGAGCAACTTAAGAGCACTCCAACCAAGATATCCCTTTGGGACCTTCAAAATTCACCAAACTATCATTCTATGCTCCAAACATCATTGCAACAAATAGTGGTTCCTGCTGGTACAAACGTAAATGATGTGGCAGCTCTAATACAAGAAATGAATGCAATTAATGTATACATTACCTTTCATCAACATGAGATCCCTCCGTTAGAATTAAGGAAGAAAAATGAGGCCTTTATGATAATTTCTCAATACAATAGAATAGGCATCAAAAGAACCCTTGTTGACAATGGTGTTTCCCTTAATGTGTGCAGTGTAAAGCTCCTAGATCGATTACATGTCAATAAATCACAAATAAAACTCGATTTCTTATCTATTAGAGGATTTGACAATATTACAAAGAAACCACTCGATGTAATCACTTTACCTATCACAGTCAAAATGGCTACCTTGCAAACTATTATTCCTTGCATTCCCTATGATCTTCCATACAATCTTCTTTTGGGAAGGCCATGGATTCATGAGATGCATGCGATAACTTTGACCCTTCATTGAATAATGAAATATATCTATAATAACAAAGTTTATCAAGTTGAAATAGACCCCCAGCCTAAAATTTTCTTACAACTTGAAAAAGGAACAAGTCATCTCAACACATTAATTCCAACATCTCATATAGAACCCCTTGAGACTAGCAAACAAGAAGAAGAACCTATGTTTAAATTTCTAGATGATGATTGGGGTACATTAGAAATTACACCTTTATTTATGGGCGAATATATAATCACACGAAAAGAGGATGAAAAACAAGAACAACCAACGGTTATGTCAACTCATAATTCAAAATATTCCTTCCTTGCATCTACCTCATCTACTTTGGATGAAAATACAACCTACACAACACATTTTGATAAGATAGATTATCAACAACCACCCAAATTGAAGGAAATGGAAAGACTTTATGGATGAGGTTATGAACTTATGAAACAATTGGGATACAATGGTAAAGGATGTGGAAAACATGAACAAGGCATTCATGTCCCTATAGAACCTAACACACAAGAGACAAAGACTAGTTTGGGATATTCCTTTTCTAAGATAACAAAAGCAACTCAACGCCCATCGCTCAATATCAAGACCATCACATGTAAACTAAGAATCAATCTCACACTAAAACATCCTAAATTCCTAGATATGGATTTACCACCATCATGGGAGTATGTTGAAAGTGATGAAGATTTGAAACAACTATTAGGAGTTTATGACACGACATCCTCTACTCCTCCCATGAAATGGGTTACCTATGCTATGATTAACACCAAGCAAAATGACACAAGCAAGAAGCCACATACAAGCATGGAACCATGTGATCCTGAATTTCCTAAGTCCAATGCACCCCCCTTATGGGATACAATTGATATACCAATGGACATAGATAATAAAGAAAAACTCATTGAGATTGGGAAATTCCTTGATGATGAAGAACAAGAGGATACTACAACCTTGCTTCATAATTTTCCTCAAAATTTTTGCTTGGAAATATTCCAATATGCCAAGAATAGACCTGAAGATAGTCACACATAACAATGTTCTTGCTGAAAATGCTAAGCCTATTCAACAAAAGATATGAAAAATGAATCCTAAGATAGCCTTGCATGTTAAAGGAGAACTTGAAAAACTCCTTGATGCAGGTTTCATTTGACCGATTGATTATTCTCCTTTGATCTCCAACATTGTCATAGTTGCTAAACCTGATAATCATATTAGGATATGTACAGATTTTTGTGACTTGAATAAAGCCTCTTTAAAAGATGATTTTCCCCTTCCTAATATTGACATGATCGTGGATTCAATTGTTGGACATGCTTTGTTTTCATTCATGGATGGATTTTTTGGTTATAATCAAATCTTCATTAACACACAAGATCAATACAAGACAACATTCACAACTATTTGGGGGACATTTTGTTGGGTTATGATGTCTTTTGGATTAAAGAATGCAGGAACCACTTATCAAAGAGCAATGACATTGATATTTCATGATTACATACATAAAATCTTGGAAGATTATGTTGATGACATCCTTGCCAAATCCTTAACAAAACAAGACAATGTGAATGTCCTTCGACAAATCTTTAAATGAATGTGTAAATACAACAAGCGCTTAAATCCAAAAAAGTGTTTCTTTGGAGTAGATAGTGGAAAAATTTTAGGGTTTATCATATCTCACAAAGGCATTAAGGTTGACATATATAAAATTGATGCTATCATAAACATGCCACCTCCTAGGAACATTTCTCAATTGTGCACGTTACAAGGAAGAATTCAAGCCATTTGTCATTTTGTCACCTCCTTAGCTAATAGAACATTACCTTTCACACATCTCCCTAAGAAGGATGTGCATTTTTATTGGAATGAGGAATGTAAACAGGTCTTTGAAAGATTGAAGGAATACCTTGCAACTCCACCCATTTTACAACTTGCTATGCCAAACAAACCGTTCATCCTTTCAATCACCGCATCAGCCCATGCTCTTGTAGCCTTGTTGGCTCAACAAGATGACAATGGAAAAGAACATCCTGTTTATTATATTAGTTGAACTTTAATCGATTATGAAACATAGTACACACGAATTGAAAAATAATGTTTGGCTCTTGTATTCACTACTATTATGTTGCGACATTATTTACTAAATGTTGAAATATAGGTCATGAAAAAATTTGATCCTCTCAAACATCTTTTTAATAAAATAGACTTATTGGGACGTCTAGCTAAACGGGTAATGTTGTTGACCAAGTTTGACCTTAAGTTTGTTTCCAAAAAAAGCAATCAAAGGCCAAGCCTTGACCAACCACTTAGCTGACGCTTCTTCTCCTCTAGCATTACCTAGCAATGACTCTTTTCCTAATGATAGTGTGTTGACAATAGAAGCTAAAACATGGGAATTATATTTTGATGGATCTAAGTGTAGAAAAAGCTTTTGTGTTGGGGTCATATTGATCCCACCTATAGGAAATCATATTCCCTTGTCGTATCGATTAAATTTCCTATGTACGAATAACACAACTAAGTATGAGGAACTAATTGTGGGGTTGCATGTTGCTTTAATCATGGGCATCAAAGATATTAAGATCTTTGGTGACTCACAATTATTCATTAAACAAATAAATGGAACATATCAAGCCAAGCATGACAAATTATCCAAATACAAAGATCTTATCATGCACTTGTTAGAGAAGTTTCAGACATTTACCATTGATAACATCCCATGAAAAGATAATCAGCTTGCAGATGCAATGGAAAGTGTGGCCTCTCTTATATCCCCTCAATATCCTTCAAAAAATTCACATTCACTATTCACCCTATCATGGAACCTTCGATCGATGCAAAAATGGAAGAGGTTTTAATGACAAATGCGGAAAACTTGAATGAATGTTATGATACCATATTCAACTATTTGAAAAGTGGTCCCTTTTCCAAGCCAACAACCAAAAACATTTGTGCTCATTTATGAAAGCTTGCATCTAAATATAACATCCTCATTGATGTGTTGTATCGAAGGCCATTTAATGGTATCTTACTTAGATGCTTAAAAAAATCTGAGATACCTCTAGCACTTCACCAAGCCCATGAAGGTGCTTGTGGTGGAAATTTCAGAGGCAAAGCTTTTGTTCAAAACCTTATCAGTATTGGGTATTACTGGCACAACATTGAATGTGATTGCTTTGATTATGTTCAAAAATGTCATAAATGCCAAGAACATAGCAATTTGCATCATGCTCCTACTAATGAAATTCAAACTCAACTTCTGATATGGCCCTTTGTGGTTTGGGGATTGGAAATTATAGGAAAACTTTCACCCCCTTCTTCCACTAGACATACCTTTATCATCACTGCAACTGATTATTTCACAAAATGGGTACAGGTCATTCCTCTTTGATCTACAACAACTGAAGTAATATGTTGTTTCATCCTAGAACACCTTATTGCTTGCTTTGGTCTCCCTTCTGCATTAGTCTTTGATAATGGTACACTATTTAAGAATAATGATGTGAAGAAATTTTTGGAGACCTTTAATATCCAACATCATTTTTCAGCACCTTATTACCCACACTTTAACAATCAAGTTGAATCAACTAATAAAGTCCTTGAACAAATTTTGAAAAAAAATGTTAATAAAAATCATAGGGATTGGCACACACAATTACACTATGCGCTTTCGGCTTATCACATGAGTATTCGATCTTCCATAGGGACCACAGCTTGTAATTTGGTCTGTGGTAGTGAAGCAATAATGCCCTTGGAGTTAGAAATTCCCACACTAAGAATTTCTCTTCAAGGACTTGTTGATGATACACACTATCAAAAACAAAGATTACACCAGCTTGAGATGCTTGATGAACAATGTATTAGCGCTCTTCAACATCTTCGAGCTTATTGTAAAAGTAAACATCATCATTATAATCTTAATGTTATCCCTCAATCATTCCAAAAGGGTGACTTATTTCTAGTTGCTAATCAGTGTAACGTCAATGTTGACCCAAATGAAAGAGACAAATTCAGTTCTAACTGGTTAGGACCATACATCATTGACAAAAAATTTGGGTCTGGTGCATACATGTTAATAGAACTAGATGGCACAACCCTTAAGGAACCCATCAATGCCATGCATTTACGTCGATATTATGTCTAACCCCTTTGAATATTATGAATGATAACACAGTGTTGTTAAAGCTATTGGGTCATATCTTATATGCTATTGCATTGCTTCGTTCTTGACAAATAAAATATGTGTATGTCTTGAGCACTAAAGTGATTATTTTATTTATTTTTATAATTACTTTAGGTTTCATACTATTGACATTCATCTTGTGTACATTATGATAAGTTCGATCATTAATACATTTAATTTAGCATAACTTACTTAATCATCATGTTGTATCTAAAAAGAAACTGTAATAAGTTTTAATTAGATCACATAAAACTATGTTAAATCATGAAGACATTAATTAAGTAATCTTATTTAAAGGTTATTTAATTAATCACATTTCCATTTAACATTAAAACACATTAAGACAAATCATAAAACATCAAATTCTCATATTAATATATCCAAATTTTTATGTACATATCATCATAATATACAATATCATTGAGGTTTGTGGGAGCTAGACCCCTCAGGATCTAGTGCTCGTGATTTGGTAGCAAGACGTCAGGAGAGAGTTGTATGCGATCATGACCAAAATCCACCAAACCTAAGTACAAAATCGAAGCCCTATATCCATCCAAGGGCCACCTGATGCTCCCCTGCTATGTGCTCCCTCTTCGCCTATAGTTGTATACCTCTGCTTGTATTCTCTCAACCTCTGCTGGAGTCTGGGATGACTATCCAATAGTCTCAGCTTAGTGGATTCCTCTCCTCACACTCTCATATGTTTCTTGTAACCTCATGAATGGTCTAAGTGACTCTAGATCCTCCTCCACAATGGGTGGGGGCACATAATCTAAGTCCATCTCCTCCTCATTGATGGATGGTGGCACTATCTCTGCAACCGCCTAATGCTAGAGCTCCCGCCAATCTCTTGCCACTCCTGCAAGGTAGAAACAATACACAATTAGTACACATGATCATGATATATATGTATGTATATGTATATATAAGAGCATAAACATTAAAGTACATGCATAAAACCAAATATCATGACCTGTATCTCTGATAGGATGAGCAATCTCTACATCATCCTATGCAAGGGGCATGGAAGATGTGATAGCCTCTCCATGACTATGGGTACTGGTTCTTGTTGCAATTGTTGCTCACGATCTCGTCATAGGGATGGGAAAAGGATCTCCCCACTCATGTTGATCCTTAGTTGTTGCCTCATCACTCTCACTTAGGGGTGGCTCCTCCTCATCATCATCCTCCTCATCCTCCTCATCCTCATCCTCCCCCTCTCCCTCCTGGCCATCATAATCTAGATCTGCATCCTCATCATACTCATCATCAATGAAATCAGTGAATATGTCTACATCCCTATAGCATGTCTCCTCAACCCTATCCTCTCTATCATCTCCCTCATTTGGCAGTGGACCTACATCTCCTACTGACTCATCCATCAGATATACTGGTTTTATTCATGTCACCATCCAACACTCCTCATAATCCCCTTTGGCACTGACATCATCTACATTGGAGACTGGAGGCTAGTCGTGATCTAAGAATTCAAATTCACTCTCGGTAACATGGTCTAGAGTGAGCTGCATTGTATCACCTAGTCTTCAGGCACTCCACACTGACCTTCTTAAAAAGGATCATGTCTAGGGTGGTATCTGAACCTATCCAAATTGTTGCATGACTCGATTGTAGTAAAAAGGACATACTACATGATCATGTCGACCAACCAAAAATCTATCTAACTACAGTCTCTACTATCTAGTGTGATCTGGCCACTCTAGCATTAGTCGATAAGGTCTCCATAGGATCTCATCCTCCTCCAGTCGGTCAAATCACACCCTCCAAAAATGAAAATCCCCATACTTCTATAATCACTGTAGAGGATAGCCCAAAGCTTGAGGATACCCTACTACAGTAGCACATGGGAAACCAACTAGTTTGGTACATGTAATATGCTTCAGGAACCAAACCTATAGAAGTGTGTAGTGCACCATGCTATCTACCTCCCAAAATACAAATCAACCAAGATCATAATACAAATGTGCCAAGATACATCGACCCTAGGCATATACTGTGTGATGCTCTACCATCCCTTGAATCAAATGGACTAGTCCTCCCTCAAGGTGTGCTTCCCACCCATCAAGGATGAGAAGTAGTGCTATAGTATGCATCATAATCCATCTAATCACTGGTGCTCATGAATATAGTAGCATTGTCAAGTCTATCTTCCCTCACCCGATAATCATGTATTGGACCACCCAAACAATACTACATATCTACCTTCTGCTTGTAGAAGATGTGTGGTCTCTCTCGAGAAGTACCCGCTCTCCCCAAATCAAAACATGGAGAATACAGTGTGTGTCCTCTAGGGTGATCATCATCTCTCCTATAGGCAGGTGGAATGTGCATGTATTCATGTCCTAGCGCTTACAGAGAGCCATCAACATGGCATCACGGTACCTCATGGGAGGCATGAGGTACGCCCCATAGATTCCTATGGCCTGAAGGTTCTATGTCTCATCTAGTGATAGTGATGGGTCTAAATATCTCAAAAATCTCAACTATCTACTCCCTAGTTGTCGTCACGAATGGGTGGGTACGTATCAAAAATCACAAAAATATTCTCTAAAAATCATCCAATATATTTAATTTTACTTTAATCATCATGCAAGTGTACAAAAGTTCATCTAGTGTGCTTTTCTAAAGGCCCTAGACACTTTAGAACCCTTTTGGGACACTTCGTGAAGAAACGGGACACTTTGTGAACAAAAGGGACACTTTGCGAACAAAAGGGACACTTTGCGAACAAATGGGACACTGCGAAAAAAGGGGACACTTTGTGAAATTTTCTTCCAAGATCCTAAATTAACCTAGATATGCATAAAAATCATTAAATAATTACATAAACACATAACACAGGTAGCAGAATCGACTTACCTCGTGATGATGCTCGTCATGTGCCACCTAGTCCTGTAGA
>VDFB02288978.1:0-28944 GCA_007258455.2 Sequoia sempervirens | reverse complement strand
AGAATGTGATATGCGAGGCCTCCTTTGTTCCTAGGTTGACAAGATTGCATTTTTTGGCCAAGACTGTTGATTTCTCTTGATGAATAGCTCTTAGAGGAAGATTGAATCCTTCATCCTCGGGCACCTCAGAGAGGTTTTCACCATTGGATACGTCCTTTCTTTTTACTTTTGTCTTGTCAGAGAGTGCCACAATGTGGTTTTCACTCAAGGACTTAGATATGATTCTTAGTTTCTCACTTTTGTGACTGAAGGATTCATTCATTTCCCTGTAATAGGCATGTGTGTCCAACTCCATTATGAACCCTGCCTTGTGATCCCCTTTTGGAATGTTATCCCTCAATCCCACAAATTCTGAGAGTGCCTCATCATTTTTGAATGTATCAAGAACTGGTGTTCCTCGTTGGTCATAGTCAATCAATTGGGGATATACTAAATGGATCTCATGATTTTGATGATCTGTTTCAAAGGAGACATGCTAATCATACATAGGGCGGTATCTTCGAATAGCCTAGGTAGGGTGGTCATGGTATCCTTGTCATCACTACTAATATAGGGCTCAATTATAAAGTTATGTATGTCCCTATCTATGGATATTAGTGAGTGTACTTGTGTTAGCACTGGCTGAAGAGAAATATTAACTGTTCTAACCAAAGGACTTTGGCCACATATGGTTATTCTCGGAGGGGTACATCTAAGGCCAAGATTTTTTATGGGTCGTGTCTCTAGCATGATAGGTATTATGAGGCCATTGTCGTTTTGTCCCAGTCTTTGATTTCTATCATAGCCCATTGCGAGCATCATTTGTAGGCCCTTGCTTGTCTCATCCATTGGTAATTCAGGTGTCAGTTTTTCATCTTGATACAACATGTGAGATGGATCTCCTTCAATAACCTCCCAGCCAAGGTCTCCCCAGCTTGTGAATTCGGGATAGTTTTCAGGATGCGTTTATGATGTGGAGGCTTGATTTTCTTGTGGGCATCCTCGTGATCTAGGAGATTGTGGTAACTCTCCTATCACAAAAGCATTGTTAGGAAGCTTATAGCTTCCACAACCGTCCTCCTAGATGATGAGCTTGATGTCGGAGATGGTGGGGATGGTGGGAATGGCGGGTGTCTCTGTCGTAGAAGTGGATGCAAGAGTGGCGGGGTCGATATATGGTGTGGATGGGCCCTCATCATTTTTTGGTACTTGGGGGATTTTGTAATACTTTGCCTCAAGATTTTTGCAATATGATAACGGTTTGGGATCTCCATGGACGGTAACCTCTTGTCCATTATGTGTAAATTTCACACATTGGTGGAAGGTTGATGCTATGGCTTTCATCGCATGGATCCATGGGCGTCCCAAGAGGATATTATATGGTAAGTCAAGGTCGAAGACCTGACAAGTGGTTTCCATGAGAGTCAGCCTTACTTGAATAGGGAGTTTAATCGTGCCTTGAGACACTCTTTCTTCGTCATCATATGCTCTTATCGTGATGCCCTTTCCTTTGTCGATGGAATCTTCTGATATTTTCAACTACTTGATGAGGCTAAGAGAACAGATGTTTAAACCTGCACCTCCATCCACCAAGACCCTTTTTATTTTTATTTTGTTCACAATGGCTTCCAAGTGAAGTGCATAGTTGTGGGATGGTTGGGTGGGGAAATCTTGGTTAGAGAATGTAAGGATATTAGGCGTTATGATATTTTTTACCATAGCTTGGAATTTGTTCGCATCAAGATCTGCGAGGATAGTGGATGAGGCTAATGCTTCCTCAACGATCTTCTTATGGGCTGATGATATTTTTAACAACTCCATGATGGAGATGTGTGTTGGAGTTCTCTTGAGTTGATTTAGGACATTGTAGCCATTAGGAACGGATCTAGATGTAGGGACTCTATTTGGTTGGGATGATCCTGCAATGGTGACTTTGCTCCTCTTGTGGTGACTCCACAATCTTCGTCATGGGCGCCCTTGATGGTGATGACCATGCAGTCTTCATTTAATGAGGCAACGACGGATTCATACACATGGTTTACATTACCCTTCCCTTTGTCATTTTTATTCCCTTTGTTACCATGATTCAGCATTGGATTCATATATATCTTAAGATCCTGATTTCCCGTAGGTTGTTCCACATTTATGATTTTCTTATCAATGAGATCTTGGATGATGTTTTTGAGTCTCATGCAATTGTTTGTGGTGTGGCCTTTGATTTTGTGAAATTCGCAAAGTTGATTCTCATTATACCAAGGAGGTTTCACATCCGGTTCTTGGTAATTTTCAAATGTACGAGGCTTGATGAGTTTTTCGTTGATCAACTCTTTCATTATGTCCTCAAGTGGTTCCCCCAAAATGGCGTATTTTCAATTGAGATAAGTTTTGCGTTGAGGTGGTCCCCTTTGGTCATTGAGATTATTGATGGTTGGATTGTTGTTGGGTTGGTATGTTGTGTGATGAGTGTTTTGATGATGTGTTTGGATTTGTTGCATGGGTGTATGTTGGCATGGACCACTAATGACCACCTTGGCATCCACGACACCATCATTAGTAACATTTTTATTCCTTGCCCACATGCGAGGTTTGTCATTGTAATTGGATGGTGGGCGGTTGTTTTGTTGTTCATGGTATGATGTTGATTCTGCGGGATGAGTCACAAGGGCTCTTTCGATGCTAAGCACCTTGGAGATCAATTGATCATATGTGGTGATGCCCTGAACCTTGAGATGAAATTTTAAGTGGATTTCAAGGTTGGCTATGATGGTGCAAATTTTTTGTTCTTCTGGCATGGTCCACTTGCTCCAATTGGCCTTGGATCACCATTGTTGAAGGAATGAAGTGAAAGATTCATTATTTCCTTGTTTTAGAGCATATAGTTCTTCAAGACTAACATCCATTGCAATGTTACATGTGTAGTTTCTAATGAATGTGTCTCTAATTTCTTGGAATGTTCTAATGCCTGAAGGTAAGCAAGAGAACCATTCTATAGCAGGGCCTGCCAAGCTCCTAGGGAATAGTCACATTAGATAAGTATCGTCATATGCAACCTCCATGTAATGAACCTAGAATTCCCTGATGTGGTCTTCAGGGTTTCCCATCCCTCGATATTTGTCAAATTTGGGAATCTCGAATCCATTAGGGAATGGTTTCATTTATAGCCTCCTATCAAATGGATAGGGACTCAAATTACTTGGTGTTTTGGTTGTTCGCCCTGATTGAAGATCAAGCACTTGCCGCGAGAGCAACCTGATTTGTGTCGTGACATCATTTTATGAATCAGGGAGTGGGATGAAGGTGGTTTGGGGTGTTGCAATCGTGGTTTGGATGGGTGGGTTGTTTGGTGTGTTGTTTGACGTGTTGTTCAATGGTATATGTATGTTTTGTCGAGCAAAGTAGGCTTCTACTTTCTTTTGTATGAATAACGCCTGTTGTTGATCTTGTTGTTGTTGTGCTAAGATTTGTGCTTGTTGTTGTGCTTGTTGTTGTTCCAAAAATGCTTATTGTTGTGCTTGTTGTTGGGCTACCAATTCTACTGCTTCTTGTTGCTCTTGGTACTGCTTTAATGCTTGCTAATATGCTTGCACTTGCGCTGCTTGTGCAAGAAGTTGTGCTTGTGCTTGATATTGGGCTTGTTGTGCTTGATATTGAGCTTGCACTTGAGCTTGAGCTTGCACTTGTGCTACTTGTACTTGTGTTGTTTGTTGTTGCAATAGAAGTTGTGCTTGAGCGACCCTTTGTGCTTACAATGCTTGTACGGCTTCTTGTTGTTGTTGTTGCAGTAAAGCTTGGGCTTGTTGCACTTTCAATGTGGCTTGTGCAGCTTGGGCAACTTGAGCAGCTTGGGCAGCTTGCTGAGCAACTAGTTGTTCGGCTTTTTGTTTTTGAAGTTGTTGGTATCCTCTTTGGAAAGCAACTTGCAATGTTGCGTCGTATTGGTTTGATGTGGTGAAATTTGGTGGTGGTGGAGGTGGTGGTGGATTTGGAATGGTGTTTGTGAAGGTGGTGTTGGTGTTTTGCGTGATGGATGGTGCTATTGATGTGATTGGTCCTTGAGAGACCATGCTTTGTGACGCTAAAGGGATATTTAATGTTGTTGCCATTACTTGTGTATTTGTCGTTTGTTGTTGCAATATCAACGACAAATTTTAAGCATTTGGTACAATGCTTTGATTGATGGTTGGGATATTGTTTTGATTGATACTTGGTAGAGGGGGAAGCCCTAAACCAAGGAGTGATGTGGATGACAATGGAAATGGTGGAAGAGGTGGAAATGTAATGGGTGCGAGTCCTTGTGAGAATGTTGTGGTGTCGAATATGCCCCCTGGTCCGAACATATCTCCCTCTTCTTGTGAATTTGTGAGAAGAGATGTTTGAGGTGTTGTGTGAAAAAATGATGATGATGGATCATGATGGAATGTGAGAGGAACATTTTTGTGAAATGGGTTTTCGGGTATGTTTTGTTCCAATGTGGTGTTTGTGTCCACATTTTGATTATTAACAAGGGGGTGTGTTTGAAGTGCATTGATAAATTCACTTCCCTTATTAATGTCGGGTTGGGTTGGAGCAAACGATGTGATTTGTGGAATGTTTTGCATGACGTTTTGGGATGGAGGTGTAGATGAAATGGGGATGGTGGATGAGATTGGAGGAAATGATGTCTCCCTTATGGTACTTACGTCAAAATATGAAGGTATCTTGGCCCCTTGTTTTGTTAGTTCAAGCATGTATAATGAAGGATTGAGTCTCATCATGATGTTGATGATTTTATGATTCTCCAAATTTTGGAGCATTTCAGTCATTTCTTCGTGAGACATTCCAAAGGTAAGATCCTCTCCTTGATTTTCTTCTTGTGGATTTTGTGATGATGAGAGGGTCAATGGATTGTTTGATTCAGCTAGATTCATTTCCATGTTTGTTTGGCTAAGATCGCTTGAAGCGAGTGTTTCTTTGTTGGCTTCCATACTCTTCTTGTATTGAGATCTAGTTAGAACCATAAAACAAGGATCAATCTTTGAGAATATGGGAGATGAATCTCTTGATTCTTTGAATTGATCTCTATTTTATGCTCCAAAGTAGAAAGTTTTTAGGATGCTTTGAGGATCAAAGATGATGATGTGTTAATGATGTTAGGGATGGATGATATGGATGTTTTGGCTTTTGATAAATCTTGAATGAGATACTAGGCTTTTAGGACTTGTGGATTTTGATTTTTGATTTGAGATTTTGTCCTTGATTTTGATTTTGGTTTTGGTTTGGATTTTGAACCAAAACCCTGTTGAATAGAATCAAGTATAGCTTTTGTTCGGGGGATATAGTTCTGAATATGTGCGTGGAGGGAGAAGGATGTATCTACTCACACCATTCAAAGGCAAAGATTGTTTTACTAAGAAAGGGAAGAAGGATCTATCTATGTCAACAAGCCGGATAAGATGATTTTTGATAATCTTGACTAAGTATATGCAAAAGGATGCATCTACACATGCTCTAGCCAAAGTTAAGTTTTACAAATATTTTCTAAGTGATTTCTATTCAATGATTTTGATGCTTTTGATTTTTCCACAAAGCCTAGGTTTGTATACGACTTTTGATTCCAAAAGGATAAGGGATGAGATGATGTTTGTTTTGATGTTTTGAAGGATGGATGAGAAAGGATTTTGATATGTTTTGATCCTAAGATGAACCTAAAAAAAGATATACCTTGTTTGCCTAGAATCTGGTGGTATTGAAAGGCCTCAATGACCTTGTAACCAAGAAATGAATAACGGTATCAACCAATGATTTCGCTTAAGTTATATATGGAAAGTTCTTTTGCTGTTTTTGCTTTTAATGTCTTGGCTTTTACCAAAACATCACCAGGGTTTCAAACTAAGACGCCCAACACCATCCTTTCAAACTCAGCATATAGTTATGTGGAGATTTAATGAACCATGCAAGTGCTCTCATTGTTTACTAAGAAGACAAACTGATATAAACCAATGTTTAGAAACCTCATGGAACCAAGGAAAGTAATAACATATGGATTGAGTCAATTGTATTTTTTCCAAAGTCGGTGTTCTAAAAGGCGTTTGTTTTTAATACGTTTTCGCCAAGCAATCCATTTTGTAACTCAAGAATAAGTACAATCCTATGGATGTAAGACAATATTTGTTGATCTCTACTTGATAAGTTCTAGCTACGCTGTCTTGAGCGAATGGTTATTAGATGCTTGATCCCACTGGCTCCCCTTCATGACTCATTAACGTCAATTGGGGTAGCCAAGCATCAACACCCATGAAACTCCCATGGCATGCTTTCCATTTCTACTAAAAGACCGTAAAAGTGTAAAAGCTTCAGAATCCACCGCCTTGCACCCAGCGCAACAGATTAAAGGATTTGGAAAATTCTATAACAAGGGTTCTAGTAGGGAATTTATGTTCATAGGAGTTGACCCAACGTGGTGAGAGACCATTTTTTCCCTTCTCGTCGGAGCCAACCATGTGATATTGGTTAAACAATATCCACATTTATATCTCGACTAGAAATACTCTGGCTTGAAAGGTCAAGTTGAGTTGCTCCCTTGGGTGAGTACTTTTCCCCCAAGGCAGGGCCTCTAGGATAAACAAAAGTGAATGAAGAATAATATTCGTAACTCGATCAATCCTTGTTGGCAACAAGGAGAGAGAATATACGCAACAAAGCCCCCACTCACACTCACACAAGATTTTGTTCAATTTAAGCCCAAATCGAAGTGTGGAGGTGATTTTTTTGTCTTAACCCAAAGTCATGAAAAAGGCCTTTTGATTCTCAAACGTTATAAAGTGGAGATAAAACTAATATTTTGTTTCAAGTAAGATCACGAAAAACAAAAGCTACACTTGTTCTTTGATCCAAAGTAAAATGTGAGTTCACTATACACCAAATCACAAGTGAAAGACATTTGTTCAATCGAGCAATCCCATAAACAAAATCTAGTGTTGTAACCCTAGGGATCTGCTTAACCTTTGCAAAAATGGAAAATGTTATTTTTGTTTGAAACAAAATTAGTGTCTCAAGAAAGAAAAAAAAGCACACCAAGGAGGTTAAATAAACACTTAAGTATTTAAAAACTTTGATTGAATCAAAACAAGTTACTATCCTCTTGATTTCGATTTCCAACCTACAAAGAGAAAAAATAGCTTTATCTCTAGAAAAACACGGTTAAAAAAGAAAACAGAGGGAAGAAGCATCATAAATTAAAGGCATATAAATTAAATTTTCCTTTTTTTTCTCTGCCTCCCAACAGTTTAACTGCAGAAGGCCCTGCCACTTTGTTCTCTAATGGTGCCCTGCTGCTGCCATTGGGGCCTCGTTAGCTGCCTCCTGCGGTTTTGGACAAAGAGCCGACGCAAATGCCATCCACCTCAAAGATTTGTAATTCATATCCAACGTCAGCTAAGGTTTGATTTTTTAAAATTTGTCTATAGGTCGGCAAGTCTCAGCCCAATTTAAAATTCAAATTGGTGGACATTCAACTCAGCCAGGGTTTCAAGGAAAGGACAAGCAGGAGCCCAGCAGCATAAAAAGGGTTTTAATGAGCTTGTGGTGCCAAAATAGCGACGCTGATGAGCCCGCGTTGGAATTTCCTGTGTGTTAAGAAAAATGTAGAATTTTCACAAAAATGTTAGAAAAAGTGATATTCAACCCTCCTTCTAGCACCAAATGTGTGAACCAAGATCTTAATACCTGAAAAACAACATGAATAAACAAGTTAGACAAGGAATTACAAGCTAGAATCTAAGTTCCTCAAGAAATCCATTTATCAATGCTCTAAATAGGAAAATGAAAGCAACACAAATGAGAAACCAACAAAAGAGATTAAATCCTATGAAAGCAATGTAAATTCTTGATCTCTTGAGGGAGTTGGTGCCAATTTGATGTGGAAATTTGGCCCTTTCCCAACTCCTATGCAAGCTTTCTTGATTGATGATGAAGAGTAACCCACTTTGATGAATATTGATGAAAACTCCAAGCCAAATCTGCAAAAAGCCTAGCTAAGAACTCAATGATGGATGGAAACTCAAGAAATATTTGAGCATGGTAACTTTGCTTGGATTGTGGATGGATAAATGAGGATATGAGCTCTTTATTTATAGGATTTCAAGATGGATACGCCCAAATTGATAGAATTAATCATCCAATGATATGATACCTTGTCGCTATGAATGGAATACGGATGTGCAAGATTTGGGGTTTGTGCCAATAAATGCCAATATTTGAAATTCAAATTTGAAATTAAAGAGGAAGAAAATGCAATAAATGCCACTTAACAAAGGCAAAGGACAGACCTAGTCGTTTTGTTGGATGTATGTTAACTTGGAATTTTTGACCAAATTGAGAGAATGATTCCAAAAGATCAGAGAAAATAGATTTAACAAAACGTGAATTAAATCTATTTTCATGTGCAACCTAATATCTAGAGGATGATATGAAATGAGATTAAATTAATCAAGGGTTAATTAATTTAACAAGAGATGATGATGACTACCTGACTCAGAATTGCGATTTATTTAAATCACAAGAGGGGAATATGACAGACCAATTAAATAGCTTTACCTATTTAATTAAAAAGGATTGTGTTGGGATTAAATCAAATAAGGTTTTGGTCTCTATTTAATTTAATGGATAGGATTTTAGAGATTTAATCAAATAAATTGATTATTTGTCAAAATAGGATACCAAATGATGGATTGATTTAATTAACAGAAAAATGTTCTAAGACTGTATTTAAAACACTTTATTTAATTAAGAGACGAATATTGATGAATTTAATCAGATAGGGGGAATTTGATTAAATGGTTAGACCGATCGATGATTCGAGAAGAAACGATGTTAGTAAGTCAGGATCAGATGCAAGATGCCAATCAGTATATTTTACGTGTCTACAACTTTTATGATTATATCTTACTCATATTTATGCCTACATGCTTATTTATTGATAATAACCTATTTGTAATTACTATGGCATTATTAAGGCATGAAGGGCCATCTTTCCTTATCACGTGGGAAAATATGCATTGCTTATGATTTATCTTATACTCTTTACACTATTTTAACCTTGATACATTATATTTTTCATTTGGAAAAAATTACTTTGATATATACTCTAATGATCATATTTTATAACGTTGTATAATGCATGACCTAGCCATGTTCTAAAATTTATCTTAGCATGTTGGGAAGCATTATTTTTCCCTATCATATTATGTTTCTACATGACCTAAACATGTTCTAAGAGTTACACTTGGGAGCACCATATCCATATCCACATTATTGATTATAAATCCACATTACTACTGGGTACTTACCACATACCTAACCAATATGTGTGCATGTTCTTGGATGCCAACTTGGGGGTATCTAATTAGCCTAGTGTTATACATGTCTATGGATTATTTTCTCCGTTGAGGGTCACATCACAATTTTCACTTTCCTATTACTTGGGGAAAACATACACATGTGCATGTTCTTATCTCCAATTCTTGTGTTTACCTCAATTGCATTCAAGATATCTTATTTTATTATCAAATAATGTATCCATGATATTAATTTACTTTACATGATTTACATGTTTATATTCTTAGCTTACATTTGCATGTCATGTTCTATTTTTCTCTCTCCTCCAACTACTTGTATTTGATGGATGCACCCAATTGAAAGGGGGCACATCCCATTACTAACACTCCTATGTTGAGATTGTAAATAGTTAGAAATTCCTACACAAGGACTCTTCAACATGTCAAACAGATCATCACCACACACCATTATAGTGATTGATATGTCATGTCATCTTATTACCAATACATAGAGTGGAGATAACCATACCACTTTCCATGTAGACAATTTTTTGTATAACCACAACTTCTCCTTCCTATTATCATTAATAGTAAAATTTAGTTTATAATTATGATCATTTTTACTTGCATGCACGTATTTTCTCTATTTTAAAAGTACCCATGGAACACACATGATACAATCTAGAGGGGTTAATTATGTCAATCTTAGTATCCTTTTATGTCTAAATGTTTACTTTATGTGCATATTTGAGAGTGTTTATTTATATTAAGATTCATGTTTGTGTCATGATTCAAATGCACCTCAAGGTGCAAGGGAAATGTAGTGGTGAAATTTTCATACTTATGTCAATTTATATTTAGTTTTAGGCTCATTTTGAGATAATGGATTAACACATTTACATGAGAAATGATGCAATATTTTTCAAAGTTGAACTCATTCCTTGATCTTTCACCTATCTTGATTTACACACATGCTTATGCATTTAACATTATCCCATCCATTCCTGCACATTTCCCCACACACTTTATATTTATTGTATTTGTATGTCTAAATATGAATTCCCTATATCAAAATTATAGTTTCATTATCCCAAGTCAATCCCATGGGTGTTGGATAAATCCTTCATTTGTACATTTGAACCCTAAAATTTTAAATTTAAATTCATATTTTTGTGACTCCCCATTTTATTCCTATCATAAGAAAACTTTATACATTTTTTTCATATTGTATTGCTATGTAATCTTACTTTAAGGAATTCAATATGCATTCGTTTAAGATCATTTGATATTTCATACTAAAGGGAGAATAAAGTAATAAATATAATATCATCACACTTATGAAAGAAGTGTGTTATAATACCCCAATATTGTGCTCAAGACATTAATGGTAGATGAACATATGAACATTTTTTTGACATTGCAATTGTGACACATTCAAACTCACACTATATGAATGTCATTACTCAACATGAGAACATGCACATAACATAGTCAATTCACACACATGACTACACAAGTGGAATTCTTAATTGCTCATATGACAAATCATCATTAATTTTTTACAAGGAAATAGAGTTTCATCTAGCTTCAAGATGATCAAAACTAAGACTCAATCATCCATACTCAAAAATAGAATAATATGATAAGAGATATACAATGTTTCAACCCTCAAACCCTAATTATACATAACTAAACATCCACACGGACTTGAAATGATATTCTAACATTTGATTCACTCACATGATAGGGAGGATGAATGGGAGATCCAATATCTCACCTAGACATACACTAGGCTAGTCATTCATACACCAGACATGAATTTGAACTCAATAAGATGAAAAAATATCAAAGTATGATCCAAACTTGGGTGATAGGAAAGAAAGGGATATCCTAGAGAGAAACTCAATTTTAGGTAAATTTATTGAAAAATATTTAGAAGTTCTCATTGTCTCCAAATTTCCCCTATTTCTAGTTAAATCACTTTGAGGCCTATGCAAATCACCCATGATGCTAGTCAAACTGCCCCTATTCTAGATAAGTGATTCCAAGTAAATTGCACAAGGTGTAAGTTAGATAAAAAAAGTTCTCAAAAAACATAGAACTTTGTTCCAAGGCAATCCAAAATATCCCCAACAAGACTAAAACCATAACTCACTCAAGACTAAGTTTCCACCTTCCAAGAAAAGAGTCAAGAGCACAAATCTCAAGACAAGTGAAGAGCTAGGTCTTAAAAAGCCACTGAAAACCTACATTGCCAAAGGTGCAATTTTTATGTTAAAAGGTTTGTTTACAAATGGGTGGAACCAACCATATCAATTATGCCTAATGTTAATTTTCCACATTAAAATTCTTGTAAATCATAAGTTCAATTTTATCCTGTGGACATAGAAATTGTACTCCTTTGTAGATAGTACAATCTGGTCTAATTTAGTCCTATTTTAGACACCCTTACATCAATCACCCCTTAAAAATTGCATTTATAGGCCCCTAATGCTCATTATTTTGGACTTTAAGGCCTATTCCACTCAAAAATCATACAAATCCTGACAAGCAACATTCAAACCACTCAAATTTCATGAAACCCACCTCAAAAATCCCTAGTGGGACTAAGTCCCCACCCTTGGCGACTTAGTCCCTTCTGAGGTATTTTTCACTTTTGAGCAGGAAAACCATCAACTTAATTCAAAATCCTAATGGATGTCGGCCAGTGAAGTTAAAATAATGAATAATTTGGTGTTAATTCCTATAAATACATGTTTTTAGGTTATTTTTCACAACATTAAGTCATTTTCAACAAACAAATTTAAGAGTCAAGATTCATTAATCTATCTACAACAAAGTTGAAGATTTAGGGCAGCAAGCTAGGGTTTTTTTAAGTCTTCAAGCTCACTTTTTGTCCAAGATCTTACATTGCAAAAGGTTGATCATGGATTCCTATGGAGAATCATGGAGAAATCTAGGTTGAGGAGATGCAACTAGCCATCAAATCAATCCTAAGGAGTTGTTTTCAAAGTGATTCCATCTTCCATTTTCTCTCTATCTTAAGCCTAAGGAAGGCTTGCATGTCATTAATATTCATTTATAATGTGATTTAATGTCTCTTAGGATGAGTCTTGCATTGTTCTAAATCCAATTATTCATCTTATTCTTACACATTAGAATAGGGTTGCATCTTATTTTTAGACTTCCCAGTCTTAGACACACTTACGAATAGGGTTTTATGCATACTTTATCTCTTTCAAGGTTTAAATATCAACTAGGGGTTTGACCAAGGCAAACCCCCCATTAGAAATCAATTTATACTCTGTTTTGCAAGTATTTTTGCAGATTCAAATCTGAGTTTCTGTCAGAAAATAGAGTGCAAACTGTGGGCTTTTGCTTCCACTTTCATATTTGCATAAAATCCTAAGTGGATAAGTTGCCAATAGTGGCAAATTAGTTCCACTGCATTGGTTTTTCAAATTTTTTAGCGGTTTTGGATACCCTTTTGGCATAAACAAATTTCTAGGCAGTTTCCCTAATCTGGGACTAAGTCACCCAACTTGGCGTAAGCGTCAAGAATTTTTGAGGTATTCGCAATCTTCACTTTATCCTTCATTAGTCTTCAGGTGCACAATTTTAGTTTATCACCTTTATCTTGTTTTGTATTACATTCATTCTATCTTTCTACATATCACAATGTGTTTTCAAACAACTTGCATTTCTTAGGTATTGCATTAATAAGTCATCTCTTTTATCATCTTATTGCATTTAGACATCATATCTAGGCATACTACATCCATTCTTACATTGATTTTGAGTGTTTACATTGCATTTTGGCCCATCTTTCTCCTTTTAGGTGAAAAACCCTAGAAGTACTAGAAAGCCATTAGGGTGCCAAAATCTTTGGCTACATTTTGGTGAACCCGATTTTAGAAAAAAAATTCTTCTGATTTCAAGTGCATCCTAGGGTTAACTTGCATCAACATTGCATTAGGTTTTTTATTATTTTTCATTCTAGGGTCTTAAACATTGTATTAGTGAAAATCTCATTTAAGCTTGCATTATTGCATTTCATTTATTTGCCAAATAGTGAAATTCTACATTTGACCTTTAGATTTGAATGGTATTGTACAAAACACATCAATATCCATCAGAAAATTCAGAAAAAATTCAAAAAATCCCCTACTAGGACTAATTCACCACCTTGGGTGACTTAGTCCCAGTACACATTTTACATTAGTGTTTTCAACATTTTGTTTCTAGTTTCTGCAATTACTGTTTGTTTCAGTTACTTTTCTATTTTTTTTCAGTTATTTTCTATTACATTCAAATCATTAGCATTAGAATCATTTCCTTTAATGGCAATGGATAGCATTAGATTTTTACAATGTTCATTTTCAGCATTACTTCCTAGTTCATTTAGATCAAATTCATCAAAAAATGCAAGCAAAAACCTCAAAACATCAAATGAACCAATAAAAACTATGCTTCACTTTATAAAAACTATATCATCCAAACCTTTTAGTAGTGATGACTTGGATAAGTTAGATGAATCTCTACAAGGTTTTCTCTCTCTAAGTTCTTCCACTAAGGCTTGTGATGACAAACTCAAACCAACCAATGATAACTTATCTTCCAAACCTTTTAGTAGTGATGACTTTGATATGTTAGATGAAGCCCTTGAGGACTTCATCTCACAAAATCCATCCACTAAGGTTTGTTGTGAGCAACCTAAAATAAAATATGTTAATATAATTCAACCTCAACTTTTCCTTTACCCACCTTCACATAAACCTCCACCTCCACCTAAACCCGAGTTCACCCTTTACCCACCTAACCATGATGTTGTTGCTCACACACATTACACTAGAAATAACCCATAGCCACCTCAACCAACCCCAACCTCCTTACCTTTTCCCAATTCTATACTACTTAGTTCCCCTCGATTAAGGGAGTATGATCTCGTTGAGCAACTTAAGAGCACTCCAACCAAGATATCCCTTTGGGACCTTCAAAATTCACCAAACTATCATTCTATGCTCCAAACATCATTGCAACAAATAGTGGTTCCTGCTGGTACAAACGTAAATGATGTGGCAGCTCTAATACAAGAAATGAATGCAATTAATGTATACATTACCTTTCATCAACATGAGATCCCTCCGTTAGAATTAAGGAAGAAAAATGAGGCCTTTATGATAATTTCTCAATACAATAGAATAGGCATCAAAAGAACCCTTGTTGACAATGGTGTTTCCCTTAATGTGTGCAGTGTAAAGCTCCTAGATCGATTACATGTCAATAAATCACAAATAAAACTCGATTTCTTATCTATTAGAGGATTTGACAATATTACAAAGAAACCACTCGATGTAATCACTTTACCTATCACAGTCAAAATGGCTACCTTGCAAACTATTATTCCTTGCATTCCCTATGATCTTCCATACAATCTTCTTTTGGGAAGGCCATGGATTCATGAGATGCATGCGATAACTTTGACCCTTCATTGAATAATGAAATATATCTATAATAACAAAGTTTATCAAGTTGAAATAGACCCCCAGCCTAAAATTTTCTTACAACTTGAAAAAGGAACAAGTCATCTCAACACATTAATTCCAACATCTCATATAGAACCCCTTGAGACTAGCAAACAAGAAGAAGAACCTATGTTTAAATTTCTAGATGATGATTGGGGTACATTAGAAATTACACCTTTATTTATGGGCGAATATATAATCACACGAAAAGAGGATGAAAAACAAGAACAACCAACGGTTATGTCAACTCATAATTCAAAATATTCCTTCCTTGCATCTACCTCATCTACTTTGGATGAAAATACAACCTACACAACACATTTTGATAAGATAGATTATCAACAACCACCCAAATTGAAGGAAATGGAAAGACTTTATGGATGAGGTTATGAACTTATGAAACAATTGGGATACAATGGTAAAGGATGTGGAAAACATGAACAAGGCATTCATGTCCCTATAGAACCTAACACACAAGAGACAAAGACTAGTTTGGGATATTCCTTTTCTAAGATAACAAAAGCAACTCAACGCCCATCGCTCAATATCAAGACCATCACATGTAAACTAAGAATCAATCTCACACTAAAACATCCTAAATTCCTAGATATGGATTTACCACCATCATGGGAGTATGTTGAAAGTGATGAAGATTTGAAACAACTATTAGGAGTTTATGACACGACATCCTCTACTCCTCCCATGAAATGGGTTACCTATGCTATGATTAACACCAAGCAAAATGACACAAGCAAGAAGCCACATACAAGCATGGAACCATGTGATCCTGAATTTCCTAAGTCCAATGCACCCCCCTTATGGGATACAATTGATATACCAATGGACATAGATAATAAAGAAAAACTCATTGAGATTGGGAAATTCCTTGATGATGAAGAACAAGAGGATACTACAACCTTGCTTCATAATTTTCCTCAAAATTTTTGCTTGGAAATATTCCAATATGCCAAGAATAGACCTGAAGATAGTCACACATAACAATGTTCTTGCTGAAAATGCTAAGCCTATTCAACAAAAGATATGAAAAATGAATCCTAAGATAGCCTTGCATGTTAAAGGAGAACTTGAAAAACTCCTTGATGCAGGTTTCATTTGACCGATTGATTATTCTCCTTTGATCTCCAACATTGTCATAGTTGCTAAACCTGATAATCATATTAGGATATGTACAGATTTTTGTGACTTGAATAAAGCCTCTTTAAAAGATGATTTTCCCCTTCCTAATATTGACATGATCGTGGATTCAATTGTTGGACATGCTTTGTTTTCATTCATGGATGGATTTTTTGGTTATAATCAAATCTTCATTAACACACAAGATCAATACAAGACAACATTCACAACTATTTGGGGGACATTTTGTTGGGTTATGATGTCTTTTGGATTAAAGAATGCAGGAACCACTTATCAAAGAGCAATGACATTGATATTTCATGATTACATACATAAAATCTTGGAAGATTATGTTGATGACATCCTTGCCAAATCCTTAACAAAACAAGACAATGTGAATGTCCTTCGACAAATCTTTAAATGAATGTGTAAATACAACAAGCGCTTAAATCCAAAAAAGTGTTTCTTTGGAGTAGATAGTGGAAAAATTTTAGGGTTTATCATATCTCACAAAGGCATTAAGGTTGACATATATAAAATTGATGCTATCATAAACATGCCACCTCCTAGGAACATTTCTCAATTGTGCACGTTACAAGGAAGAATTCAAGCCATTTGTCATTTTGTCACCTCCTTAGCTAATAGAACATTACCTTTCACACATCTCCCTAAGAAGGATGTGCATTTTTATTGGAATGAGGAATGTAAACAGGTCTTTGAAAGATTGAAGGAATACCTTGCAACTCCACCCATTTTACAACTTGCTATGCCAAACAAACCGTTCATCCTTTCAATCACCGCATCAGCCCATGCTCTTGTAGCCTTGTTGGCTCAACAAGATGACAATGGAAAAGAACATCCTGTTTATTATATTAGTTGAACTTTAATCGATTATGAAACATAGTACACACGAATTGAAAAATAATGTTTGGCTCTTGTATTCACTACTATTATGTTGCGACATTATTTACTAAATGTTGAAATATAGGTCATGAAAAAATTTGATCCTCTCAAACATCTTTTTAATAAAATAGACTTATTGGGACGTCTAGCTAAACGGGTAATGTTGTTGACCAAGTTTGACCTTAAGTTTGTTTCCAAAAAAAGCAATCAAAGGCCAAGCCTTGACCAACCACTTAGCTGATGCTTCTTCTCCTCTAGCATTACCTAGCAATGACTCTTTTCCTAATGATAGTGTGTTGACAATAGAAGCTAAAACATGGGAATTATATTTTGATGGATCTAAGTGTAGAAAAAGCTTTTGTGTTGGGGTCATATTGATCCCACCTATAGGAAATCATATTCCCTTGTCGTATCGATTAAATTTCCTATGTACAAATAACACAACTAAGTATGAGGAACTAATTGTGGGGTTGCATGTTGCTTTAATCATGGGCATCAAAGATATTAAGATCTTTGGTGACTCACAATTATTCATTAAACAAATAAATGGAACATATCAAGCCAAGCATGACAAATTATCCAAATACAAAGATCTTATCATGCACTTGTTAGAGAAGTTTCAGACATTTACCATTGATAACATCCCATGAAAAGATAATCAGCTTGCAGATGCAATGGAAAGTGTGGCCTCTCTTATATCCCCTCAATATCCTTCAAAAAAATTCACATTCACTATTCACCCTATCATGGAACCTTCGATCGATGCAAAAATGGAAGAGGTTTTAATGACAAATGCGGAAAACTTGAATGAATGTTATGATACCATATTCAACTATTTGAAAAGTGGTCCCTTTTCCAAGCCAACAACCAAAAACATTTGTGCTCATTTATGAAAGCTTGCATCTAAATATAACATCCTCATTGATGTGTTGTATCGAAGGCCATTTAATGGTATCTTACTTAGATGCTTAAAAAAATCTGAGATACCTCTAGCACTTCACCAAGCCCATGAAGGTGCTTGTGGTGGAAATTTCAGAGGCAAAGCTTTTGTTCAAAACCTTATCAGTATTGGGTATTACTGGCACAACATTGAATGTGATTGCTTTGATTATGTTCAAAAATGTCATAAATGCCAAGAACATAGCAATTTGCATCATGCTCCTACTAATGAAATTCAAACTCAACTTCTGATATGGCCCTTTGTGGTTTGGGGATTGGAAATTATAGGAAAACTTTCACCCCCTTCTTCCACTAGACATACCTTTATCATCACTGCAACTGATTATTTCACAAAATGGGTACAGGTCATTCCTCTTTGATCTACAACAACTGAAGTAATATGTTGTTTCATCCTAGAACACCTTATTGCTTGCTTTGGTCTCCCTTCTGCATTAGTCTTTGATAATGGTACACTATTTAAGAATAATGATGTGAAGAAATTTTTGGAGACCTTTAATATCCAACATCATTTTTCAGCACCTTATTACCCACACTTTAACAATCAAGTTGAATCAACTAATAAAGTCCTTGAACAAATTTTGAAAAAAAATGTTAATAAAAATCATAGGGATTGGCACACACAATTACACTATGCGCTTTCGGCTTATCACATGAGTATTCGATCTTCCATAGGGACCACAGCTTGTAATTTGGTCTGTGGTAGTGAAGCAATAATGCCCTTGGAGTTAGAAATTCCCACACTAAGAATTTCTCTTCAAGGACTTGTTGATGATACACACTATCAAAAACAAAGATTACACCAGCTTGAGATGCTTGATGAACAATGTATTAGCGCTCTTCAACATCTTCGAGCTTATTGTAAAAGTAAAAATCATCATTATAATCTTAATGTTATCCCTCAATCATTCCAAAAGGGTGACTTATTTCTAGTTGCTAATCAGTGTAACGTCAATGTTGACCCAAATGAAAGAGACAAATTCAGTTCTAACTGGTTAGGACCATACATCATTGACAAAAAATTTGGGTCTGGTGCATACATGTTAATAGAACTAGATGGCACAACCCTTAAGGAACCCATCAATGCCATGCATTTACGTCGATATTATGTCTAACCCCTTTGAATATTATGAATGATAACACAGTGTTGTTAAAGCTATTGGGTCATATCTTATATGCTATTGCATTGCTTCGTTCTTGACAAATAAAATATGTGTATGTCTTGAGCACTAAAGTGATTATTTTATTTATTTTTATAATTACTTTAGGTTTCATACTATTGACATTCATCTTGTGTACATTATGATAAGTTCGATCATTAATACATTTAATTTAGCATAACTTACTTAATCATCATGTTGTATCTAAAAAGAAACTGTAATAAGTTTTAATTAGATCACATAAAACTATGTTAAATCATGAAGACATTAATTAAGTAATCTTATTTAAAGGTTATTTAATTAATCACATTTCCATTTAACATTCAAACACATTAAGACAAATCATAAAACATCAAATTCTCATATTAATATATCCAAATTTTTATGTACATATCATCATAATATACAATATCATTGAGGTCTGTGGGAGCTAGACCCCTCAGGATCTAGTGCTCGTGATTTGGTAGCAAGACGTCAGGAGAGAGTTTTATGCGATCATGACCAAAATCCACCAAACCTAAGTACAAAATCGAAGCCCTATATCCATCCAAGGGCCACCTGATGCTCCCCTGCTATGTGCTCCCTCTTCGCCTATAGTTGTATACCTCTGCTTGTATTCTCTCAACCTCTGTTGGAGTCTGGGATGACTATCCAATAGTCTCAGCTTAGTGGATTCCTCTCCTCACACTCTCATATGTTTCTTGTAACCTCATGAATGGTCTAAGTGACTCTGGATCCTCCTCCACAATGGGTGGGGGCACATAATCTAAGTCCATCTCCTCCTCATTGATGGATGGTGGCACTATCTCTGCAACCGCCTAATGCTAGAGCTCCCGCCAATCTCTTGCCACTCCTGCAAGGTAGAAACAATACACAATTAGTACACATGATCATGATATATATGTATGTATATGTATATATAAGAGCATAAACATTAAAGTACATGCATAAAACCAAATATCATGACCTGTATCTCTGATAGGATGAGCAATCTCTACATCATCCTATGCAAGGGGCATGGAAGATGTGATAGCCTCTCCATGACTATGGGTACTGGTTCTTGTTGCAATTGTTGCTCACGATCTCGTCATAGGGATGGGAAAAGGATCTCCCCACTCATGTTGATCCTTAGTTGTTGCCTCATCACTCTCACTTAGGGGTGGCTCCTCCTCATCATCATCCTCCTCATCCTCCTCATCCTCATCCTCCCCCTCTCCCTCCTGGCCATCATAATCTAGATCTGCATCCTCATCATACTCATCATCAATGAAATCAGTGAATATGTCTACATCCCTATAGCATGTCTCCTCAACCCTATCCTCTCTATCATCTCCCTCATTTGGCAGTGGACCTACATCTCCTACTGACTCATCCATCAGATATACTGGTTTTATTCATGTCACCATCCAACACTCCTCATAATCCCCTTTGGCACTGACATCATCTACATTGGAGACTGGAGGCTAGTCGTGATCTAAGAATTCAAATTCACTCTCGGTAACATGGTCTAGAGTGAGCTGCATTGTATCACCTAGTCTTCAGGCACTCCACACTGACCTTCTTAAAAAGGATCATGTCTAGGGTGGTATCTGAACCTATCCAAATTGTTGCATGACTCGATTGTAGTAAAAAGGACATACTACATGATCATGTCGACCAACCAAAAATCTATCTAACTACAGTCTCTACTATCTAGTGTGATCTGGCCACTCTAGCATTAGTCGATAAGGTCTCCATAGGATCTCATCCTCCTCCAGTCGGTCAAATCACACCCTCCAAAAATGAAAATCCCCATACTTCTATAATCACTGTAGAGGATAGCCCAAAGCTTGAGGATACCCTACTACAGTAGCACATGGGAAACCAACTAGTTTGGTACATGTAATATGCTTCAGGAACCAAACCTATAGAAGTGTGTAGTGCACCATGCTATCTACCTCCCAAAATACAAATCAACCAAGATCATAATACAAATGTGCCAAGATACATCGACCCTAGGCATATACTGTGTGATGCTCTACCATCCCTTGAATCAAATGGACTAGTCCTCCCTCAAGGTGTGCTTCCCACCCATCAAGGATGAGAAGTAGTGCTATAGTATGCATCATAATCCATCTAATCACTGGTGCTCATGAATATAGTAGCATTGTCAAGTCTATCTTCCCTCACCCGATAATCATGTATTGGACCACCCAAACAATACTACATATCTACCTTCTGCTTGTAGAAGATGTGTGGTCTCTCTCGAGAAGTACCCGCTCTCCCCAAATCAAAACATGGAGAATACAGTGTGTGTCCTCTAGGGTGATCATCATCTCTCCTATAGGCAGGTGGAATGTGCATGTATTCACGTCCTAGCGCTTACAGAGAGCCATCAACATGGCATCACGGTACCTCATGGGAGGCATGAGGTACGCCCCATAGATTCCTATGGCCTGAAGGTTCTATGTCTCATCTAGTGATAGTGATGGGTCTAAATATCTCAAAAATCTCAACTATCTACTCCCTAGTCGTCGTCACGAATGGGTGGGTACGTATCAAAAATCACAAAAATATTCTCTAAAAATCATCCAATATATTTAATTTTACTTTAATCATCATGCAAGTGTACAAAAGTTCATCTAGTGTGCTTTTCTAAAGGCCCTAGACACTTTAGAACCCTTTTGGGACACTTCGTGAAGAAACGGGACACTTTGTGAACAAAAGGGACACTTTGCGAACAAAAGGGACACTTTGCGAACAAATGCGACACTGCGAAAAAAGGGGACACTTTGTGAAATTTTCTTCCAAGATCCTAAATTAACCTAGATATGCATAAAAATCATTAAATAATTACATAAACACATAACACAGGTAGCAGAATCGACTTACCTCGTGATGATGCTCGTCATGTGCCACCTAGTCCTGTAGAACGTCTAATCATGCAGGCCTATAATCTCGTCTGCTCATCATCTTTTTGTCTCACTCGTCACTCTCACGCTACAAGAAGGTAAAATGAAATAGTAAGTGGAAAAATACTTCACTTTCACCTCTTTTAACTCTTTTCATTCCTTTTACTGTAATGCATAAAATTAGGGTTTTTCCTAAGAGTTAATGAAGTACTTTTTATTAAAAACACCATAACATGTGCTAGGGAACTATGTTTTCAATGTCGTTTGATGCGTTGGAATCATGATTCCACACCTGACATCATCTATTGTCTATCATTATGTGGCATGGTAATTGGAAATGTCCTACGATATGATAATCCTTATTCGATATGGCTAGTTTGCTACCTTGATTCCACCTTCGTAAAGCAAGCAAAATCAAGGGGGGCATACATCTACCCTCGAATTTTATTTTTAGAAGTTAGATAAAATGATTTTTGGATAACTAATGAATTTGTGTTGTAGGATGTGGTTCCTAATGTTTTGGTTTTGCAGATAACTACACTGGGGGGCTTCATTATCATGTCTTTTGAATGAATATCCTTTTATAGTAAAGTGCATTGTTTAGAGTCCTTTAGCTTACATATGCATGCAGAGTCATATGGACGCTAAAGTGGGGGATAACTATGGACACAAAATTGTACTCCTTTGTAGATAGTACAATCTGTGGTCTAATTTAGTCCTATTTTAGACACCCTTGCTGATGGGACAATTTTTAGTGAAAATTGAAGTGTTCCCAATACTCCATATTTCAGCTTCACTCAAAAGAGAACAACATCCTGGTTCCAACGCAACTTGAAACGGGGCAAAAGGACTCTGTTTGTGCAAGTTACGGCCAGTCAAACTGGCTTCAGGGCGTCCAGAAGGCAAAAAAATAATCATCTCAAAAATTGACAGAAATGGCGTCATCGCGAAGAGATCGTCGAGACAATTTCGACGATGTTTGTTTCATCGAAATCCGATGTCGTATGCTCGAGTTAGAAGTAGTCAAACTTCAGTCAACTTGAAGGGACAGATGATGACGTCATCATGCTGACGTGGCAGTACCGTACTGCACGGAATAAACGTGGATGAATTTCAACCCGACATGTGGCAGGTGAGTCATTGGTACGGAGCCAATCGATGATGACACGTGGCAGTCCGTACACTCGTCAGCATTGAAGTGGCAGTCTAGTCAGCTTGACACGTCAGCATCTCCGGTGAATCAGGGCTCGACACGTGGACAGCTTGGTCAGAGACACGTCGGTGACATAGTCGGCTTATGGTTGAACTACGTCAGCAGATACTGGCCAATACGGGTTTGACACGTGGCATTGTGTTTGTGCGCTCCTCCGGCCGGTTATCAGTTTGTTTTAACAAAATATTGTTGCAACGGGTTTGAACCCGTGACCACGATCTACCCGAAACCGCCGGTTACCATTCTACCAGCGAACTGCCTCCGGTTGTATGTAGCACATGTTCGTTTTGTTGTTAGTCGGTTTGGATATTGGTTAAAAAGTGAGGCCGGCGGGGTTGGAACCGCCGACCCCACGGCCGCCAAAATGCTTAGTAGCCGGTAGACCACGCGGCATATCTAATTTATGTATGGCCACTGTTTGCTTTTGATATGATTCTATGCCGACTACATATAACAAATGGCTTAATAAAGCCAAAACCAATAAGTTACACTGTAACCACCCAAACAAGAAGATTGCAGAGGGTAAATCAGTCATGATACGAACTGATAGAGGGAGTTATATCATTATTTTGTTGGTTAAGCCATATAAGGCAAATTTTTTGTTTAAAAAGGGGGTATAGGCCTTTTTTTTGCGAAGTCCAAGTGAGATAGCGAGAGAATGCTCGAGAGATTTGAAGACATTTTTGCACATCAGAGTAATGTCATGATGTTGTGCTTGAAGGAGATAGTCTTGAAGCCATTGTAACTGATTTTTGGAGCTAATCAGATCGGTCCTCCATTGGAGAGGGACCCGGAGACGTAGTCCTCAGGGACGAACTCCGTTATCAATTGTGGTTTCGTCTCTCTATTTCTTCTCTCTTTCTTTCTCAGTTCATTATCTTGGCATTTATTTTATGTTATGTTCATTTATTCATTTGAGCATTTAATTATGTAATCATTTATGTTAAGCATTGTAATAATTGATCTTTTATGTTACGCATTCTGTAAGCATTTAGTCCTAGATCCTAAATAGATCACTTGCATAAATCACCTCTTTAAAACTGCATTTATAGGCCCCTAATGCTCATTATTTTGGAATTTAAGACCTATTCCACTCAAAAATCATACAAATCCCGACAAGAAACATTCAAACCACTCAAATTTCATGAAACCCACCTCAAAAATCCCTAGTGGGACTAAGTCGCCCAAGGTGGTGACTTAGTCCCTTTTGAGGTATTTTTCACTTTTGAGCAGGAAAATCACCTACGTAATTCAAAATCCCAATGGATGTCGGCCTATGAAGTTAAAATAATGAATAATTTGGTGTTAATTCCTATAAATACATGTTTTTAGGTCATTTTTCACAACATTAATTCATTTTCAACAAGCAAATTTAAGAGTCAAGAGTCAAATATCTTTCACAAGAAGATTCATTAATCTATCTACAACAAAGTTGAAGCTTTAGGGCAGCAAGCTAGGTTTTTTGCAGGTCTTCAAGCTCACTTTTTTTCCAAGATCTTACATTGCAAAAGGTTGATCATGGAGAAATCTAGGTTGAGGAGATGCAACTAGCCATCAAATCAATCCTAAGGACTTATTTTCAAAGTGATTCCATCTTCCATTTTCTCTCTATCTTCAGCTTAAGGAAGGTTTGCATGTCATTAAGATTCATTTCTAATGTGATTTATTGTATCTTAGGATGAGTCTTGTGTTGTTCTAAATCCATTTATGCATCTTATTCTTGCACATTAGAATAGGGTTGCATCTTATTTTCACACTTCCTAGTCTTAGACACACTTAGGGCTAGGGTTTAATGTAGACTTTATCTCTTTCAAGGTTTAAATATCAACTAGGGTTTGACCAAGGAAAACCCCCCATTAGAAATCAATTTATACTCTATTTTGCAGGTATTTTTGTAGATTCAGATCTGAGTTTCCGTCAAAAAACAAAGTGCAAACTGTGGGCTTCCGTTTCGACTTTCGGATTTGCAAAAAATCCTAAGTGGACTAAGTTTTCAATAGTGGTGACTTAGTCCCACTACACTAGTTTTTCATAATTTTTAGTAGTTATGGATACCCTTCTGGTAGAAACAAATTTCTGGGCAGTTTCCCTAATCTGGGACTAAGTCACCGAGCTTGGCAATCATATTTTCTAGAATTTTTGAGGAATCTACAATCTTCATTCTCTCCTTTGTCAGTTTCTAGTTGCACAATTTCAGTTTAGCACCCTTATCTTGTTCTTTATTGCATTCATTCTATTTTTTTGCATATCACAATGTATTTTCAAACAACTTGCATTTCTTAGGTATTGTATTAATAAGTCATCTCTTTTATCATTTTATTGCATTTAGACATCATATCTAGGCATACTTCATCCATTCTTGCATTGATTTTGAGTGTTTACATTGTATTTTGGCCCATCTTTCTCCTTTTAGGTAAAAAACCTTAGAAGTGCTACAAAGCCATTAGGGTGCAAAAATATTTGTTTACATATCCAAAATCATGCAATTACCCAAAACATTAACAATATACATCAATTGTGATAAGAAATGAAGATAATTACAAAGTTCATCGACCACAAGTTTGAATTAAAAACATATTAACATTAATACTATATGTAGTGATGAAAAATGTATCCATTTTACATTTCTCACTTGTTTGGGCCCTCCTAATTAATTTGGACTTAATTGTGCCTTATTTTTTTGTTGTAAAGTGTATCCTTTACACTTTCACACTTATTTAGGGCTCATTTAACTAATTGAGCTTAATTTTATCTTAATTGGATTAATTCACTTTCCAATCCTATTAATTACGTTTTCCAAAGAGGAAACCTGACATTCATCAATGCCTAAACATAACACTTCTCATTGAGAAATGTGTTTCCTAGGTTTAGGGTGATCCCACAATACTGGTTTACAATTGTTGGCCAAACTGGACACTGAACTATTTTTTTCAAACTAAATCTTCACTTTCAGCACCTATAGCGGCTAAACCATGAGGAATTTGAAGATGATGCAAACTAATGATTTGTGACATTTTTAGATTCTAGTATATTTTTCAGGAATTTTGGAATCAGTTAGCACTTCTTTTTCCATCTCCTTGAAAACTATTTTTTTTAAACTGTTTTAAGGGTGATTAACTCCGCAGGTATACAAACATAAATTTTTCCATGGGGACCATTACATTTTGCGCTACGATTTAGTTTTGTAACTTCCACAGATATTACGCGCTGTTTGTTTTATTGAATATTTCCTATCTTAATTAGGCGTTTGATCAAACCAATTAAATTTCTAGACTATAGGCAAGTACGGTATCGCCGGCTTATTTTGTGTATGTATCGAAATTCTTTTTTTTTGTTGGATCAGGACTTCCAAATATCTAATTTTAATATTCTTCATATATAATTTTTTGGTAAATCTACTATTTTCCGCGTAATGCCGAGCAAAGCTTGATTTTTGTGAAAAACCATTCCAGAAGAAATAAAATAAATATAATAAATAAATTAAATTTATTTGAGTATACTTTTTGGGAAGATTATAATAAGGACTACATACAAAAAATATATTTTAAATGAATTCATTTGATCCCCCAAAAGGTAAATAAAAAGTGGTTTTTTATCAGCATTTTGATAGGTGTAAAAGAGACTTCATAATAGGTATGGTTTAAAACCAATGGGGTTCTATCCAAGGGGGTTTGATCTAAGGTGATTCGATCAAAGCCTCTTCAATTGGAATCCTTTAAATGGAACTTTTCAAGGCTTAAATAATTATATTTTCTAAAAATATTTTATTTCAGCAAAAAATAGGATCTCCCAGAAATTGTAAACCAATATTGTGGGATCACCCTTAAATAGGGACCTAGGACCCATTCACCCATGGGACAATGGATCCTCCCTTAGACCTAGGACCTAAATTAAAATTACTTTTTTGGTAGTATTTTAATGTTTTCAAATGTATATTTCAATGTCAGCTTGTGATATTTGAATTTCAGGAAATTGAGGATACATATCTATAAATATAAGGTCATTTCACTATGTTTCACCTAGTATTTTTCAAGATATAAGAGAGAACTTCAAGAGAAATTATAGGCATTCAAGAGAATATTTATTAGAGTTTTATTGCAGCAATCAAGATCCAATTGTCATATCAAAGTCTTCTTGCATCATGCATGTTTTTATTCATTTAAAGGTTTGATTAACAAAATGGGGTTTAACCAAGGAAAACCCCCCTTCACCTAACAATAAATATTTTTCTCCTCTCTTTGTGTATTTTAGATTTGCAAGTTGAAGAAAAATTGAAGATCTCAAAAGTTGAAAATTGAAAAGTTGCATTTGTTGTCATCTCATGGAAACTTAGATCCCATATTTATTTCCAACTATCCGACTATGAAACTAGGAGAATATGGAAGTGCATACATAGGGGAAGAGGACCCATAAATTAATTTCAAAAATCCCCAAAAGTACGAGCATTTTCCATTGGGTGAATGAGTCGTCAAACAACTTTTGGAAACATCATTTTGTAACAAGTGTACAAGATTTTCCCTTTATTTGATCTACATGAAATAAACAGTTTCTGATAGTATTATGTTTAATCTATCAGATCCAATCTTTACATGTCATGAATGAATTCATTTGGTGTTTTAATCTTTCTCTCAAAACCCCTATTCATTCATTTCTATCAAAAAGTTATCTCAGGACAATTTGCGGCATAATAGGACACTGTGCAACTGTTTTTGAGATCAGTTTTAAGTGTCCTCCTCTCATTCGATTTCCATGAAATAAATTATGTCTATTAGCTCTATGTTTAATCTACTCAAATTTGGTCTTATATTTCAGTTTTGAATTGATTTTCTATTTTATTTTCATCTCCCAAAAGTGTTGTTTAGTCCACACACACATAAAGGAAATTGCAAGATTCCTCAGAGTATTCACTCACCTAAGGGTTGAAAGTGGGTTTTACCTTGTTGATCTCATTTCCTAAATGAAATAGAAGAATAGGTAAGTTCATTCACCCCATTTTTTCCTTTCTATTTATAGTAAGTTTGGTGAAACATTCCAAATTTAGTATAAGACCCTATGTGTTTGAACCCCCTACACCAATTTTTCTATGTTTCACTATCTACACATAGCATCCAAATAGAATACATGTATAGCTTGTAAGTTATATTTCAACTTGAAAGCTAAAGTAGATCCACTAATCTAATCATTCTAGCACCTATCAAATATGTAAAATTCTTAAGAAGACGACATCTAAAATAAACATAAATAATAATATCAACACATCACAATAAAATGGATCACATGCAAAGAATGAATAGATCAAAGAATAAATAATATTTTTTAGATATTATAATTAATCATTTTATAACAAGGATTACAAGACCCAATTATACAAGATTTCCAACTAACGAAATTGGAAAAATATAAGTAATAGGATATTACAAGATCTTAACACACCCTTCTATGATAATTTCCAAGAGTCCTTCTAGCCTAATGATTCTTAACACCAACCATCCATGTGGAACCCTTAGGGACACCCCTTATGTACTAGGAGGCTACTAAATAGGTAGTTCAACAAAGCTCACACCACACTTGCAATCAATCACATACACCAACCAAAACACATATCATAAAAATACAATATGAAATTAAGCATGATGGTTCTACCAACACTATATCAATTTACAAGCATGGGATATACTACATAAATTAAATTTTAAAAATTAATGGAAAAAAGGGAGAGCTACTGAGACTAGAATAATGGAGTGTTGAGTAGTGTACCCTCATATCTACTATAGGAGACATTCACTAGCTTTCAACAACCAAAATAGATTGTGATGAAGATATATACAATCATTCCACACCTTTGAAAATTGGATTAAATTCATTTAA